>CM061914.1:176517391-176603473 GCA_031002005.1 Vandiemenella viatica | reverse complement strand
GTTTTATTACATTCACCAGATCAATAACAACAAAATAAACGGAAATCGTGCTTTACTGTAACCTCGTACAGTTTTGCGATGGCTTCATATTAGCGAGGTTGCTAAATTTCAGGCAAAATCTTTTACTAGCCGTAACTTCGTAACTAAACATTTGCGGACCTAGGTTTATATGAACGTTTTTCTTTAGTTTTACTTGTAGAATAACATATTAAAATATTTGCATATCTTCGTGAATCACACTGTATATAATAACGGCTTTCTGTACCGCTTCCAAGTTTAACGATGTTATCAAGTGATGCTCGCACGTTAAATTTTTCTACTTATAATCTACGGATACGGCGCTGCTTATTTTAGTGGTGTTGTTGCAACTAGACACCCTCAGCAAAAGCCAGCCGAATAACGAGCTCAAAAAAAGTTTTAGTAACAATATGAAACAGTAGGCATACATATTAAGATAAATCGGATGATAAAAGGTGATTAACATCTCCAAAACATGCAACAGAGAAGGATTAAAAAGACAAGATTGATAATTCACACACGCATGTCAACAAGATGTCAGCGACTAATATATTGTTATTTTTTTTATTTTTGTGAGTAGCCTATGCTAAATAGCGATGTTCCGATACCATCAAAGTATCGATACCTACTCAAATTGTCTTTCGATACTTATATGAGTACTGCAAAAGTATCGGTACTTACTCATATCCATACTTTTTTTAAATTAATTAATGTTTTTGCCTAGTATAAAAAAATTAAATAACACTCAGTAAACATTTTTATTTATTTATTAAAATTATAATAAGCTCACATAGTAAGAAAACTTTGACGGTTTTCTCTTATCTATAAATATTTATTTAGTATAGTTTTAACACTTTTAAACAATAAAAGTCCGCCTTTGGAAGGTTTCCTAAAAAAAACAATTGCTCCAAATATTTTGGGACAGCTTGTTTCTTTTGTTTGTCATTGTTTCACCCGCATTAGAAACAAACATTCAGTCAATACTGCCGTTGCTACAACAGTAAGATACTGTTGTGCGTATTTATACAGACAAGGAAATATAAGTTTCATTTCTTCCCATTTTGTAAATGGATTGCTTTTTAGAGACAATACAGTGTTTGACATGTGGAGAGAGACTTCGTCACTACCGTGCGTTTTCTTTTTATTTGTGATGTTTCCAGAAGTGATACTCATGTGAAACGCTTCTTCCGATTCACATGGGCTACTTAGTTGCTCATGAACCGTATCTTTTTAGTTTTCGTGTGCGGCTGCGCGGGAGCGACCATTGGCCAGGTATAGCGAAATGCGCGCCAAGTACGACTTTATTACAATGAAATAAGGACCTAAAACAAACTCGTTGAGATTAGATTGCCTATTCTAAGACTGATTATGTTTGATTTCCAACGCTACCAACTTGACGTCAGCGGGAAATTAATTTCGCAGGGATGATGCATTTAAAATTTAACACTGGGTGCGTTTCGATACTTTCGATTCGATACAAGTGCTTTTCTTCCGATACCGAGTAAGTATCGAATGAATTAATTCGAATACGAAAAGTACTCGGTATTGAAACAAAGTAACGAGTACTTACTCGTATTTACTTGTATCGGACCATCACTAATGCTTAAATGCGTCCTCAAATAAATCCATTAAATAAAGATTCACGAGCGCTGCGAATCGAAAAACTCTTAGTTTTTGTAAAGCAGGGTCGACTAAATGTCGTACACTCAGCGATGCTGGATTAATAAGTACATGGCGTGAACACTAGACAGGACGCCGTACTCACCGCGCGCGACCATGGTGCCTGCAATGCAGTACTGGGACTGGTGCACAGTACGAGCGATGGAGCGACAGCCAGGGGAACAACCGCCTCCAGGAAGCACAGTATCGCCGCCACAACCCACCAACATGTCGTCATCAGCTATGTGCAGGCAGTCACCCGTCCAGGGACACGATAAGATACCTTTCCCAGGTAAATTTCGACAAGTTGCTACTTCGCTGAATACACCTTCTCACAGATTCGGATTCGAACTATAATCAACCTCGTTAGGGAGCGTCCATAAACAACGTGGCTCGGTCTATGGGGAGGAGGGGTTGGCTAGAAGGCTACGCTGCGCTACGTGGGAGAAGGGGTGGGGGTTCCCGAGCCAGGCCACGTAGCTTACCAGTCATATTACTCTTCACAGTTAAAATGAGGTACGGAACATACAACAGCTTGGGGAGCATCCATAAATTACGTGAGGTGTTTTTCCGGATTTCCGCCCCCCCCCCCCCTCTAGTGAGACTTCGTGAGATCTCGTTCGACCCCTCCCTCCCTTATGGTGAGATCTGATCTGATCTGGTTCGTTGGTCCGTGAACCCCCCTGCCCCAAGAAATCGCCCTCGCAACTTTTTTTTTCATTTATTTTGTTGGCATTTGGGCTTGTACCCATACAGCCACCTTCGTTTTACAATTTAACATCTCATATTATCAATATAACAATAATAATATCATGCAGTTGGCTCTTCGTGGGACTTTTTTTTTTTTAGGTCTCACCCACACTTTTCAACGAAATACCCCCCCCCCCCATAAAATCGACTTTCGCGTCATTTGTAGACTTTTTTGTTTAGCTCTACAGTCCAACAATATTTCAAAAACCTCACGTGAGATTTGCGTTGAACCCCCCCCCCCCGGTGAGATTTTACGGACTCCCTCCCCCCTATTTTACTACACGTCTGACAAGAGAAAACAGTACAAAATGTCTTCTGGAATCAAAAGGGAAAAAAGCTACGTGCTACGTGGGGGGGAAAGGGGGGGGACTAGAGTCAAAAGCCACGTAGGGCTACGTGGGGGGAGGGGGGTTTACAGGAGGCCAAAATGGAGATACGTGGTTTATGCACGCTCGCTTAGTATGACCGAAACAAAGTGTAAAATGAAAATCAACTTCAGGAAAACAAACTACGGTATTTGACAAGAGTCAGAAGATACCCCTACAGATTCTAAACGAAACTGAAAAGCTCAAAAAATGCAAGTTTTACGTACTTCGACTGGTAAATCCGGATTTAGAAAGCAAGACTGTGAGAGACCGTACACAAACTACGAGGCCCGGTCCAGGCGGGGGGAGGGGTTGGCTGGAAGGCTACGTGGAGGGAGGGGTGGCCAAGCCAGGCCACGTAGCTTTCCTTTCATAACATTTTTCACAGTTAAAATGAGGAACAGAACTCACAACAGCATGTGAATATTTATTTCACTCAATTAATTATCTCCGTATGTAATTTAGAATAGTCCGACAAGAGAAAACTGTACAAAAAGTCTCCAGGAATCAAAAGGGGGAAAAAAGCTATGTGCTACGTGGGGGGGGGGGGGGGAGTAGAGGCAAAAGCCACGTCGGGCTATGTGGGGGGGGGGTCATATAAGGGGAAAATGGAGCTACGTGGTTTATGCACGCTCCCTAAGTGAACTCCTACTACGTTAAACACCACCGCGATCTTCGGAAAGTTGCCAACCCTGGTTTTTACAGGATTTATTTTTGATAAACATAGGAAAAAATGAACAGAGAAATGTTCGAGCTGGGATTTGAAGCGATCATGGCGACACATTGATACTGACCGTATTGGGAGCGGTAACACTAGGGTTCAGCATTCGGGGGGGGGGCATGGTTCGAATCCCCGTCCATATTTCGGTTTTCCAAAGTTCTCAAAATCACTCCAGGCGAATGCCGGGGATGGTTCCTGCCCGTCCCACGCCCCATTGTCTACCGGCTCTGATGACCTCGTCGTCGACGTACCCTGGTATAGCGCACTGAGCAATCGTATAAAATCCAGGAAGCAGCCTGCCCTTCTTCGTATTCACCATTTTACATGTTGCACATAATCACCGTACTTCTAATTTTTCGCCACGCACAACGAAGTGAAATATTAAACACAGAAAGAACATTTCACGGAAAAATGAGCACGTCAACAATTATGAAAGAACGAACTGATAACTAAATTGGTCGCTAGACGATTCCACCATGTTTTTTATGCTAAAAAAAGACAGCCCACATCCCGAAGCAGGGTTGGATCCTCCTGAAGGAGGCATACTAAGCCATTGTGTCAGAGGTAGGACGGCCAGTTCCTTTCCTCTGGGATCTACAGTTTAACGTGGAATCCGAACCACGGAGCGTCCTCGCATAGCCTCATACGTTCGAACACAAATATTAAAAATTCCTGCTCCCGCCCAGATTTGAACCTGGGACTGGATCATAAGCCATCACATTAACCACTGAGCTACCAAACCACTTTCTTTATGCTGCTATTTAATTAATAGTGTGTTGTATCTTGATTTTCTAAGTGAAACAAGAAACAGGCCAAAAATTAAGTATTAGGAAGCAGTCGCCTTATAGATATTGATTCGCAAATTTCTGATCGAGTTTCGTACAATTTCTTCGCATAGTTGGGAAGGAGCTACAGAACTGATATCTGGTGTATGGTGTTAAACTTGAAAATGTGCAGTACAAGTCACATGGCACGGCATTTCTTTATGCTAGTGACGGAGAAAAACCGATCCTACAGCATTTATATTCTCATTTCAGAAATAAATTGTCGACCTGTGTAGTATCTAGCTGTCGAACATTGCGTCTTGTTACTAACAGTCAGGGGAATACCAGATAATAACACTGCCACATGTCCATAAGTAATGACTGAAGCCGCTCAAATCTCCATCAACTGCATCCAATGCATTTATTCGGCACTAAACCTGGCTATCGAGCGAAAACGAATTAAAAGGCTAATCAGGAGAGACAAGACATTAATATTAAGTTGATTCGTCGGCCTTGAGGTCCCGGGGAATCACCGGCGCTCCTTAGCAATGTTTGGACAAGCTCTACACTAGGCTTTATCAAACTGATTACCGCGGGGCGAAGTACACTAGTAATAACGGCCATCAGATTTAGCCCAATAAATCGCCACACTGCGATAAAACCCTCATAATTCGCGCGCCTTTAAATCAGAAGGACGAGAATTTATACGAGAGAAAACAGAATACACGGCTCTGCTTATCTCTCTCTTGCGATGTTTAAATCTTTCACGCATCCATAATTTTTTTTTCAGAATTACGAGAGTAGGCTTGTAGAATACGAATAAAAACAAATAGCGAGATCGGGCGGAATGTACATTAAACTACAATTCTTAAGCAGTGAATTATTCACGGGAGTTCGGTCTAGGGAGGGGGAGGAGGAGGAGGTCGGGTTGGCTCGAAAGGAGGCTTCCATAAATTACGTGAGGTTAAATAGGGGGGGTCAGGCGAAATCTCACCAAAGGGGAAGGGGGGAGGGTCAACCGAAATTTCACGTGAGGTTTTTGAATTTTTTGCTGGACTGTAGAGCTAAAAAAGAAAAGGTCTACAAATGACGCGAAAGTCGATTTTAGGGGGGGGGGGGTCGTCGAAAAGTGGCAGTGTGACCGGCTTTGGAACGGTGGGACCTAAAAAAAGTGTCAAAAAGTTGCGAGTGCGATTTCTAGGGAGGGGGTCCTCACCGAACAGAGCTCACCAGAGGCGGGGGAGGGGGGGGGGTTGTCCCTGGGCTACGTCGGGGGGGGGGGGGGGAGTTTCATTGCCAGGCCAAGTCGCTTTTCGTTCATATTATTTGTCACAGTTAAAATGAAGTACAGAACACACAACAGCTTGTGAATATTTTTTTCCGCCATTTAATAATCCCCGTATGTAATTTATTATAGTCTGACAAGAGAAAACAGTACAAAATGTCTTCTGGAATCAATAGGGGGAATAGGCTCTACGTGCTACGCAGGCGGGGGGGGGGGGGTGTTTAGAGACAAATGCCACGTTGGGCTATGTGGGGGAGTGGGGTTCACAGCAGGTCAAAATGGAACTACGTTCTTTATGGACACTCTTTTATGATCAAAAAACATTTACCGTTGTCATCACTTTATTAGCTAAGAAAAGAACAGACATTCATTAGTGGAAAGCGGCGATTTCAGATTGTAGATGACAAATAAAGCACAGAAAAATTAGTCTCATTACACCAACACTGACCGTCTAATTAATACTTTCTTCGTAATATGTATTTCTCAAACAAACAGTGAACAAAGCGCCAATATTGTTATCAATATTATTTCTAAAATGAGTTTTCTTCGTTCACACTTAATCGAAATTGATCAATGACGTAACATTTTAAACGTTAGGGTCTCAAATTTTGGTAAAATCATAAATTATGTCATGAATTTATCGGAAGTCATCCGGGAAAAGGGCAGAGTATTAACTATGGAGGTCACGCGTATGATACTGTTCAGAACAAGCCGCCAGGCTTCGCTGCCGTCGACGAGGATTGATCTCGTTACCGCTAGATAGCAACACGATATATAACAGAAATATCGGTAAACTCTGAGTTTTTTGCAGTAAGATCTTTTCGGATTTTTTAATTATTGTTATTAAGGAAAGATTTGTGTTTTGCTATACAATTTCTATGTAAACATCACCTCTAGATACGAGCATCATACATCACGGAGATATGGAAATACTGTGTGTGTTTTGTTCAGCTTAGGGAGTGTGCACAAACTACGTGGCTTGGTCCACGTAGGGGGGAGGGTTGGCTGGAAGGCTACGCTGGGCTACGTGAGGGGAGGGAGGGCTTCCGAGCCAGACCACGTAGCTTTCCTTTCATAACATTTTTCACAATTAAAATGAGGAAGAGAACTCACGACAGCATGTGAATATTTATTTCCCTCAGTTAATTGTCTCAATATGTAATTTACAATAGTCTGACAAGAGAAAACAGTACAAAATGTCTTCTGGAATCAAAAAGGAAAAAAGCTACGTGGTACGTGGGAGGGGGGGGGGGGGGGGTAGGGCAAAAGCCACAGTAGGGCTCGTGGGGGGTGGGGGGGGGGGTTTCACACGAGGCCAAAATGAAGCTACGTGGTTTATGCACGCTCCCTTTCTTGTATCCCGGTTCACTGTTCATCGTATTTTAGTGGCGAAATTTTCGCTTGTGTCATCTATTCTTTAATAAAGTGATTTCAAAAATCTGTCCTTGTTTTTTTCTATATGTGATATTGTGCTCTCTACCTAGGACGGGTGCTATAGAATCACTATTTCAAAAGAGTGGGTTAGGCAACAAAGAAGTTGGAGAACTATGGTTGCATTAATTATTAGAAGAAAGGGAGTAGGATACGGTAAGTAATTTTTTTTCTGTAAATAGGGCGGTGTGAAATTTTTTTATTCTAAATTTTCTTTCCGAAAAGTGGGCGGTAGGCCAAAAGAGGTTTGGAACCTATGGTCTGTACCAGGAGTCGGCAAACCGCGGCTCTTCCAAGATATTAGTGCGGTTCTTCGATAATATATTTTTTATACGTCTTTACCAACAATAGTAGTTTAGAATATAGAAACCAAAAAAATGCACTTTGTTTTCAAAGGAGATGTTAACTGTTCTCAAAAAGTTACAAAAACAGACCATATTATCTTCAGTACTTGGATCAGCCTGCCGGATTCATACAATGAGATGAAAGTTTGTATTTGGTATTCTTAGCATCTTTGACTCGACACAAACGTTTTCTAGTATGACCATTATTAAAAATAAATTGACAACCAAAATAATTCACGAGAAGTTGGATTAATGTTTAAAATTAAAAACAATAACCTACGCACCTAACGTCATAAGACTTTCTTCGGAAATACAAGCACATTGTTCTCGGTAGTTAAAATGCTTACTACTTATTTATTCATATATTATTTACATATATGTATATATGATGGTGTGTTTATTATTGAATTAATTATATTCAAAAAATATTAAAATATAACTAGGCCTATGGCTCTTATAAATTTTTCCCGACGCCTTTAAAGGTGAAACTGGCTCTTTAGCCTCCAAAGTTGCCGACCACTGGTCTATACGAAAAAAATCGTACCTCGATTGTGTTCTGATATTTTCAGCAAACAAAATAAAATGAAAATCACGGCAACGGGGCAACGCCGAAGCGAAGGCAAGACGCCAATATTAACCCATTAACTCCCCCCCCCCCCCAATCCCGGACTCGTTCGTTGGTTTCAAGAGAAGAACATCTACTACTAAATTTTTCTAACCTAAATCTTCAAGTTTCATTCCAATTCCAAACTCGTTATATATGTGTCAGTTATTACTTTGTATAACTTCAAGATAAACAACTCAACCATAGTAGTAATTAGATATAACTTTTTTACATTCTTCCAGTAAATTAAAAACGCACATAAACAGAAAAAAAATAATCGCAATTTCACCAGTATCTTAATTTTTAAGAATAAATTTTTATTTTGCCTCGGACACAGATTACTTTTTACTAAGAAAAGAAAAACACAAGCTACGCGGCTGGATACAGTAAGTTCATAAAAGTATTTTTAAAAAAAACGACAGAACAGATGCGCATACAAACAAGATTTCTGTAAAATGGAAATTATCGGAAATCTTTTAGACTTAGGATCACACACGGAAGCAACGCATATCATAGCCTCTTTGAGGTAAGAACTGGAATAGCAGTTGATTGAAAAATAAAATCTGTAATCCAAGACGTTTCTGAATCCGTATTTACGGAGTACAACCCTCAATGGAAGTGAAGCTTGCATTTTACGCAAATCAGACAGAAAAAAGAAATTTGGTGCTGTAGAAAAAATGACAAAATGAATCTGTTCTTGAAACCAAGGATGAGAAAAGAAGCAGCTCAGAGAAACAGCCTGGTCACATTATTAATAGTGATGGGACCTACATTCCGGTGACAATATGCCAAAGCATCTCTATCTTTATATATACACACATGTCTTTTTAAATTCTTTCACAGTTTGAGAATTTAATATTATTCACTATGGAGCACAATGCTCCGGAGACAATGCCCCGTCACCCCCACCTTCACATAAAACGATTTTTCACCACACGCCTAATTTTATCCTTTCCAACTCCTTCAGTGTTTTTAATAAACTGTTCATTTCCCCTCCGTAATTTATTCGGATCCCAGAATCCCTTGCGTGGAAAAGTATATTTTCCAACTCCCTTTGAAATAAAGGGCCAGCCAGCGGTCATGATCATCTCTGCCCTTAATGTACTACTATCTAATCCTTCTACCAATATCTATCCATACGTCATAGCCTTGTACAATCGAAACACAGTATTTCACCCGCCTTCTATCTTCCAATGACTACCAACGCAGCTGTTTTATCAGTTACTGATTGCGTTCCACGGTACTTCCCTCAAACAAATCTAGCTGCTCTCAATTGTACCCCTTCAACTCCTGAATTTGATTCCCAAAATGTGGGTCACACATCCTGCCGCCATATTCAAGCAGTCGTCTAACCAAGGGTTTGTAACGCTTCACTGGTATATTCCACCCCCACAAAATCACCCTCTCTACTAAGTGAAGGATTTTGAAACCTTTTCCCACCACCTGCCCAGAAGTGCTCTGCGCAACTGAGTTTTTAACATCATTCCTGCTTTGGCCATCAGTTGAAGAATAACACTAACAAAAGGAGCTTACATGAAAAAGAGAAATCTTTTGGTTCCAAAAAGACTCACAAAGAACTTTTTAAAACTCTATGTGTGCAGCACAGCATTTTATGGCAGCGAAGCAAGGACTTTAGGAATACCAGACAGAAGGAAAACTGAAACATTTGAAATGTGGTGCAATAGAAGGATGCTGAAAATAAGTGGACGGAAAGAGTACGAAATGAGTGAGGAAAGAAGTTTTTTGAAGAGTGACAGGATGGTGGGTCATATTTTGAGACATCCGGGATTGGTTAACTTGTTAGTGGAGGGAACATTCGACGGAAAGAACTGTAGACGAAGAGAGAGATTAGATAGAACATATGAAGCACATAATTGAGGACGTGGGTCGTAAGGGATATGTTCGGATGAAAAGGTTGACACAGGATAGGAAGGGATGAAGGATTGCATCAAACCAGTTCAGACTGATGACAGCAAAAAATAATAATAATAAAAAAATAATATAAAAAAAAATTAAAGGTTACGCCAAGATATTAAGAGTGCTTCAACAAGCAATTTCTGCCCTACCTTATAATCATAGAAAACCTTTACATATTACTTCTCTATAAGTGTACCTAAAAAGCTGACTTCTTGGCATTTATTTTCACTCCATGTTGGCCCAGTCAGCTAGTTTTCCTGTTCCGATCACCCTGTAGCTGTCCACTTTATATAACTTTATATCTAACCTCTGACTTCAACTAATCGACACAATCATTCAATAGAACAATGAACAGGAACGATCCCAATACACTACCTTCTGACACTCCCACATTCACTTCCTATCCTAATACTTTGTTTTCTACCTTTTAAGAATTCTTCCACACTGCAACTCACTTTTGCGATCTACTTGAATAGTTTTTTGCCTTACTTACCAGCATTTCATGGCTCACTCTGTCAAATGATTTGGATAGATCCAATGCTAAACCATAAAGTTGGCTTTCCTTGTCCATTTCGACTGTAATATCTTGCATATTACCCACACGCGCGTGTCCCTTCCTAATTCCATGTTGCTGTTCCTTTCCTCGCAAACATTCCTGATGTGGTTCCATACCAATCTCTCCATTAACTCCCCCCCCCCCCCCCCCCAACCACTATGTCAGACTAATTGGCCCGTAGTTTTCAACTCCGTTTGCTCATCTTTATGGACCGGTACTACAATAGCACTTTCCTAATCATCTGGTAAGCATCAATTCTACAAACTCGGATTAAATAATATTATAAGATAAGCAATTTTTTTAAATTCATATGTACGCGGTTTTTCGTCCGTTACACAAAACGGGGGACGAGCGATAAGAACTGCACTCCTAGCAACCGACGGAATTTACATTTTACGATTACACGTTGCTTAAAAACTAAATTGCAGTAGGAACGGCGACTTTCCGGGCGCAAGATAGCAATGAAGTCCGGCGGTACACCCGTGAAGACATCACTGTAAATTGCTGTACTCGAAACATGCACTATGTGAAGACATCACTGTAAATTGCTGTACTCGAAACATGCACTATATCAAGTTAATTAGCAATAAGCAAGCTAAAATGCGGGAGCGGTCCCCATAACTTTCGCTTTCATTACGGCCCGGAATAGAATGGCGCAGCGTTTGCTAGTTCGCATTCCATTTTAGTGAGCAACTGCTTCCTCTGAAAAGATTAGCGCAATGTGTTTGCACGATTCCAGTAACGGTTTTACACTCACTGACGGCAAGGTAATAGCACCGCGTTCCGATTGGTTTGTTTCTTCAGGGAGCTGCGCAATTGTGACGTGTGGAAACACTAATTACGACGTTAGCTACGGAGGCAGGCCAGAACGAACCTAGTCTTACGTCACCAAAAATACAGCTTAAGTATTACCACAACGATAGAACTACCACACAGTCCTCAAAGCACATCATTCCATCTGCAGGTAATCGACTAAATACGGAGATCGACTAATCAAACGACTGTTTTAAGCAGATGTGACTGCGGAAAAGTTTACCCGCAGCACTGATAGTACCCGCACTTCAGCGATATATACATATATGTTAGTGTGTGTGTGTGTGTGTGTGTGTGTGTGTGTGTGTGTGTGTGTGCGCGCGCGCGCCAACTAGGGCCACTTTAAGCCTCGTTGAATTTGCCTTCGATGCGCACATATCCGCGTTACAACTAAGTTTGTTAGGCCTAGAGAGAACCTACAGTATGAAGTGGAATCCGAACCACAGAACGTTCCGACGTGGCTCGTATCATCAAACACAATCCGGGACCGAACCACCGTACTTTTGAACGCAAGTGCCTTAGCCACTGAGTCACCATATCGCTCCTTGTATATAATAAGAAGTGAGGCAAATTCCGTACAACCTCACTAAGAACACAGGCGTGAGTTTTACCGCCGTTTTCTTTTCGAGAACCGGTTCCTAGGTAGCAGAGTGAGGGGAAATAAAAGCACCTTGAAAGATGCTGTACTGACCTGATAAGGTACAAAGCCGCGCAGTTCTCCCCTCTCAGAAAGTATGTGTCAACTTTCTCGGGGACAGTGAACAATTAATTCCCCGCCTCGACACGAACACACACGGACGGTACTAGCACAGCCAGACACACACACCACTGTCCTCCCCGACGTCCTCGGTCGAAAGACCCTGTAGGAGCAGAGCAGGCGCGGGCGACGGCAGCGCCGCGCCGCGGCCGGCCGCGGGACCTGCGCGGCCGCGGGGAAGTCCCGCCAGGTCGGCCAACGGCCCGGCTCCCCGCGGCAACGCACCCTGTGCTCGCAGCTCGCACACGTCAGTTGGCGAACCTGCAGCTACGGCTGGCAGTGAGGGAAGAGAGATCGACCGACACCGTATCTCCCCCTCCAATGTACACAGCGGCCAAGAAAATTCCTTACATTGCATAACACGAGAGGACGGATGTACAGCAAGTGCCCTCTTCAAGCTATTCCAAACAGTGGTAAGCCAGCTTTTATCAACCAACTACCACTTGAAAAAAAATTATTATAAATAACTTTGCGTGGGAGCAGAGGATGAGGTGGCCGACTGGAGATCGAAAGATCCCCGGTTCGAGTCCCTGTCTCGGCGGGGATTTTCGTAAGACCTTCACCTCTAGCACAGCTTGCAGCGTAATGTTAAGTATCTCAGAAAGCTTGAGAGGTTCGGATTCCACGTTAAGCTCTAGGTCCCCTCTAAGGCTGACAACCCTATTTGTAACACTAACGTGTTCACATTAAAAGCAAGCGAACATACATGCTTCGGGTAATTTACGCTGCACCCGAACACTCCTTTTCTCCACGTTTCGACCAGTGGCGTAGCTAGGTCAACAAGGGCCCCGGTGCAAAAAATTTATTTTGGGCCCTCAGGCCAGATAGGCGATATTTTCTTTTTGCTTTGTTTTGCTGGTAGGGCCCCCCTGAGCTGAGGCTGGGGGCCCCGAGTTGTGCTTGGGGGCCCCCTGAGCAGTGAGGGACCGAGCGTGGTGGTGTAACAGCTAGCGTTCTGGCCTCGCATTCGGGAGGACGGCGGTTCGAATCCCCGTCCGGGCATCCAGATTTTGGTTTTCCATGGTTTCCCCAAATCACTCCAGGCGAATGCCGGGATGCTTCCTTCAAAAGGGCCATGGCCGAATTCCTTCCCGTTCCTTGTCCGCAGTCCCATCCCGCCTCTAATGACCTAAGCCGTCGACAAGGCGTAAAGCAATAAGTAAAAAAAAAAAGAAAAAAGTAGTAAACGGGTAAAAAATTCGCCAGGTAAATTTGTCCATAAATACAACAGAAAACCACAATTACTTTGAACAGTTGAGCGACCCAGATGAAGATAAAGTCTGCTCCAACCATATTATTACAAGGAAATATGTGAACTTTGGAAGACACCGACCAAACATTGAAAATATATGCTAAAATCGAGCAGCAAAACCGAATGGAATGCGGTAGTGGAACAACGAAAAAACTGCAGAGAACTGTAGGAAACTTCGATGTACGATATTCAAGTCACCTACGAAGTAAGCTCTTAGCATTTTGCGAAAAATACGAACTGAAATAGTAAACTAGCGTGTTCAGAACCACACAAGAAGAATACCCACATGGAGACGCCCAGGGGACAGGGGCGTATATAGGCTTACAAACCACAATCAGACACACTTGGAAAATCGAAACGGATACACAGGAAGAAGATGGTCGAAAAGTTTGGATCGCGGTAGATATTCTGATGTAAATCGATTAAAAAAGAAAAAACAAAGACTCTCAAGATGACTCTCAAGAAGAAAAAAAGTTCAGATATTTTAAAAACCAGAAACAAAGGAAATGCGATAAAAATGGCTGCACGAAGATTATTAAGAGAAGGAAACTGCTATAGGTAGAACAGAAAAAGGATCGAACAAGTTTAAAGAAATTAAGAATGTGTCAAAAATAACGTTGTTGGTGTGAAATCTGTTCTAAACTCAGAAAATGAGCTAACCGATGGAAGGAAAACACAAGCTAGGGAAGCCAAGACAACAGAGCATTCTATAAAACACCACCATCAGCCCACAATTCCAAGCGCATTGAGAGCGCGTTGCGTTTTGCTAGGGCGCCCTAAGCATATAAGCATGACGGGATGTACCGCTATCCTGAGGGAAGCTGTTGCCAGATTTCACGGACACAGGACAAAGGGCACGCAGCCAAATTAACGAACATTCCTCAGTAAGAGGGCAGAGTCAAATTGAAAATTTATATAAAAATTATTGGATTGCAAGTATCATTCAAACTCCTGAATAATTCACACAACCGTACACAAAGTCCGACAAGACAGGCTTCAAAATTATTAACCAGGAAAACATACAAAATAGTTTCTTTAATTTTTTTATTATTATTATTTGGTTATGGCTTTGCGCCTTGAAGACTCGATGTCATTAGCGGCGGGAAAGAACTTTGGACAAGGATAGGGAAAAAATTCGGTAATAGATTTTTGAAGAAACCATCCCGGCATTCGCTTTGAGTGATTTCGGGAAACTATGGAAAACTGAAATCTGGATGGCCACGGGACCGAAATTCGAACCCGCATTCTGCTGAATACTTGTCCACGCATTACCGCGCACCCAACTAGCTCGTTGCAAGAGAAGATGACAAGTTTAATAAAGGCGCATGGAAAATCAACACCTGTAAAATGCCACTGTTGGTCACGGTGTAGCGTCGTCGTCTGTCAAGCTCTGACGTCACGCTTGCCAACAACCGCCGGAGATGATGTTCTAGGTTATGCACGTTATCTAATAACAGTTCTATCTCGCTAAGCGAGTAAATGTGCCACAAGCACACTAAAAGGGAAGTATGTATTTAGTAAAAATGGACACATGAATTATTAGTTGCTTTTTCATAATTAATATTCGTTCAATGTACATTCTTCTTATACTCTCTGTACAGTGATATCTACAGTACATCATTTTCAAGATGATGAGCGCAATCTGATGAAAATTTTATTAGTCAACGAAGAAACGAATTGCTAAAATACTGCATTCAACGCGTCATTTTTGACGGGCTTACAAAGATATTTATATTCGATATAAAATACTCTAAGAAATGATTTGCCGAAACACTGAAATAAAAGTATGTACTGCGTTTAATTAATATAGTAATTATTAGTTGTTTTTTATTACTGATGTCACTTTATCAGACATTTGTAAATGTTTCCGTTGGAATAAAGTTAGACATTAATACAGTGAATGTGTTCGTACACGGATAATAGAAGCTATGAATTTTGAACAGTAATATTAGTATAAGTTGTGGTTATGTCGAAATGCAGACAGGATCAGAATGACAACTGACAATTTATTTTACGGAATAATTCAGAATGAATTTAGTTTTATAAATAATTTAAGCTACTTTCATAAGCGCCGAATTACTGAAGTTATTATTTCTTATGGATGGAAGTAGCGCTGAACGAGACCTGGACCGGTACTAAATCCATTATTACGCGATATAGCATAAGGTTCTGAGATTCCAAATTTATTTTTAATTTCATTGGTTCCCCTAATTCTGACATCATTAATTCAGTAGAAGTTCCAACTGTACCGCTGTGTAAAGTACGACCGAAATATGTACAACATTACAAAATAAGGTTATGAGCATTACCTTTCAACAATTCTATTTATTTAGGAAACCGCAATGAAATGAATTGTCAGAACATTGCTTTCGTATATCATTTTTGACGGTCTTAAGAGTCTACTACATTTATGTAATGAAGAAAACTGGTAAATTACGAACAGGAAGAATGGAACCTTGTTCCACTGTATAAGTAACAGATGAATTCCCATGAAAAGTTTCCACTCATTTATCTCAAACTATCCAAGGAGTGTGCCGTATTATAGTGCGTGTCTTGTGTAATTCCCAGAGCAGATCCTCTCCTTATTAACAGAGTGGAGCACAAGACACGCGGGGAATTACATAATCTAAACCTGGCGCTGACCAAATCCTGTATGCGGGCTGAACGTCATGGACACGAAGAGTCAACTACAACGCTACGTATATGTACACGGTGATTCAGCAGGAGTGTTAAATATTGAAGTTCACATAAAAATGTGTCCGATTTGCATTCGTTTTGGAGATACAGGTCTGTAATGTTAGGCATAAAATAAACCTCAAAAAATGATCAAGTGCACACAAATAACTTATCGAAGTACTTAATTCATGCAAAAACACACGCGTATTTCACAACAGTTTCAATTAAATGTTCGAAAATCCCACCATGGTCTTCAATACACAAATTGAAGCAATTTATCGATGCCTGAAGTCGACATGTTCAATCCGGATGCGCGCACATCTCAGAAAAAAGTATTAGCGTGGATGTTATTACGCAAGAAATTTATGCTTGATAGTTATTCCACATGTATTACAGTCTCAGGCTGCATTTCAGCATAACCACAACTATTGTGTACTAATCATTGGTTAAGGTACAAACTCTCTTTCCTCGTGGAAGGTTGGCGGCCATGCGATATATCTTAGCACGAAATCCAATTTGTCACCGACACACAGATTGTAAATGTTACCGATTTTCCACTTTTTAAAGTAAGGCCTACCTGCAATTCGCATGTGGAAAGCAATTTTTACCTAACAATCAACACTTGGAAACATCAAAAAGTAATAACGCGCATTTCTTCGTAATATCTTTGATGCATGTGCCCACATTTCGAGTGATTTTACTTCATTTTTGCATACTGAAAAGCTTAGTTTATGCACATTTACTCAATTATTATCGTCCAAGGAATCTCACACCGATAGGGAAATTCTTGTAGGTTCCGTCGTGATAATGTGGAGCCCCAGGCAATACAGGAGCTAACAGACCGCCGGTTCGAGTCCAGCCTCATACACGGATGGATTCAACGAAGTGTCGCGTCTTTTCTGTGGAAGCAATATGCTACGAAAATTCCATCGTATACGTTGGTAGAATGGCAACACGGGATTCCCCCCCCCCTCCCCTCCCTTTACAACCCGGCGGTCATAGACGCTAGAAAGCACTGTCTAATATTTTTTGTTCGTAAATTTCATGTTTTTACGACGGCGAGAAGCTGAAATGCTAAGAACACATTACATCAAAAGAATTAAACAAAAAAATCAAAAAAAAAAAAAAAAAATCACTAGGCCTTTCTGCTAATAACAAAAACTCGAGTTTAGGATGGCACGTTGAAGCTATTCAGCCGTATGTTCTGAGCACTAGCATTCTGAATCGAGTATAAGATTTCAGCTAAACACTTAACGTTAAGTGTTACAAAATTACTGCTACACAGGAAACGTGTAACACGGAAATACTGCGAGTATTATGCAACACACATCAAGAAGACTCCACAGCCGAGGTTCAGGATTATTCCTGGAAGCAGTGTCTATTCGACCGTCGTGCAGTCGACATCACTTTAGCCGTACATGCTCTACACTTCGATCAAGGATAGCTGTTATGATAAAAATATTCTAACTTCAATATGCTAAACACGCTACTTAATAAATGCCGTAAGCAGAAATCTGTAGGCCTTCGAGTCGTATATTGAGACGACACACACAAAAAATTGAAAACGTTTCGGATGGTGTGTCAGCGCCAACTTCAGCCAGTGAAATCATAGTAGATTCAAATTACAAACTGCTACTTGTGCACAACATAATACTATAGCATATAATACTAGCAACTTGCTTGTATTGGTACTATGTCTAGTACATTCAGTTATTAATAAAACTGGTTCTTTTACAGATCGCGGTACAGTCAGTAAATACATTCCTCCGCAAGCCGTGACAGTTTTGGGTTTTAAGCAGCAATGCTAATGAAGATATTGGATAATGCACCCTGGACAAGAAAGACAACTGATATTCCGTGCTACAGCATATGGCACAAATCTTCGTATTTAACCTTAATTTACGTTGGTTTCGTGGACATCATTACGTCAAACCGAGTAATTCAGTTCTACAAGTACCGTTTAATCACATTTTTACTACTATCATGCGATAAAGAATTACAATATTCAACAACACATTTAGAACGGGGAAAATTAAAAATATGTTAAACACGAGATAAATTCCATTGAAGTAAAACCACATAACCTTTTTAAACAATCGTCATCTATTGTTAATATTAACAAGATATTTCCGGTATTACAAAGTTATCATTAAATGTTAAACTATAAACTTTATACACAGCAAAAACACCTACCGAAGAGCAAAAATAAAAATCTGAAAAAAAAGTACTACTTAAACACTGAAATTAACTGCTGCGGAAAATTTAAATTCGTCTCAAAAGCGTATAAACAACATTTACAGAGCACATTTCCGAGTTTTGTATGTATGGAATCTGAATTTTACACAGATTCCATTTCATGGTCGTTCAACTGAAAATGCGCATACACAAATAACATGCCGGGGTTCGGACTTACCGTTGGGAGCTGGATCTTCCCCGAGCAATGTGCAGGCTGCAACAAGACAAACGACGGCGTAAGACCAGCGAGTCTGCCAGCCGAGACACGAGCGCATCACGTGAACGACAATTGAAACTCTCCAATCTACGGGAGCTGGCTTATGTAGCCAATAATGACGGGCGGACACTGGCAAATATTGCTAGCAAAAATGCAGAAGAGCGGGAAAAATAAACCCAATCAGCGTCTGCCAACAGTCTGCTCATCTTAACGCTTAGAGGGGATGTCCCGTCTTAAGTCTTTAAGGAGAGTCAACGAAGTGTTCACTTAAAAGATGCCCATTGTTTAAAAACTGCTCCAGCTGTTTACGTTTTCCATGTAAGTGCTACAATTTTGAGAATGTACTTGCACCATTAAAGTGGTTCCCTCTTTTTTTTTCTTTTTCTTTTTTTTTTGCACGCCACGCCATACGAAAAGTGGGTTAGTGTATTACAACTCTAAGAGTACAATTAAATTTCCCACTTAAATTACGGAACGATTATCATCATATTGTTCTTCTGGTCATTGAATTCAAATAATCAGTGAACATTTCCTGTGATTCATGCATTGACGGTTTAAGGCTACCGCAAGAACCTCAGTCGCGGGGGGCCCCAAGCTTGAGGGGGCCCCGCCACGATCCGCTTCAAAAATTTTCCTTACTTAACGAACAATTTTCCTGCTAAAATAAATAATCTACAAATTTAGAATGTTAGTGAGCTGCGTTCACAATAGACGTTTCTGAGGCGTGGAATCCCACGAGAAGTCCTTCATCAGATTCAGTTTTGAGAAAGTCGTATCTGATGTAATTAGAATAGGCCTATATATTTAAAGGCGTGTATTGCTCTGAACCTGTTTCAGCAATTTATGTAATTTCGTTCGGATAAACTCATTCATCTTTAGACGTTTCATATAAAAAGTTATTGAATTAAAATGTGTTTACCTGCTAACGTGTGTCCAGCCCCAAAAACCTATATGTACCAGCAAAGAAAGGCAAGAAAAGAAATGCCGTATACAAAAAGTGTATTATAAATATAATAGCTATAAAACTGAATACAAAAACAATTTCATTTGACACAATGGGCAGCAGGGCTTAGCCAGAAATGAAAGTGACAGTAGTTAGGAGATCCATATGAGATGCACTGATAAAACATCAAAGAATTGCCGAAGTTTTCCCGTTCAGTTAATACTCAATAAACTGCTGGCCCAATTGTACACAAATATATACATATATTTGTGTGTGTGTCTATGTATGTGTACATAAAGTTACGAAAATTATCAAAAATGTAGGCAAAAGTACATCTAGAAAAGAAGTAGGGGGCCGCGAAATCAAACTTCGCAGGGGGCCCCGAAATTCCTTAAGCCGACCCTGGATCCACGTTTTCCAATAACGTTCTGTAAAAGCGAAAAATGCTATGTACGGTGACAATCTGCCAGATAGGCTTCAGTGTTATTAATTAATGTCAGCGAACGAAATTTTTTTAACACCACGATCATGGCAGTCAAAATTTCGTCACAGATTAACGGGGGGTGGGATATGCCCATATCGTGTGACGTGATGTTACAAGAAGCAACGGATAGTAAGATTCGTGACGTACTGTGCTGTTTTAATCAACTTCTAAAATTTAAAATTGCAAAATGCATTATGTCACAATGGGTGACAAGGAGTGGGGAGGGGAGGTTAAATAACAACGAAATTTGGGTGACGTAATTTCTGGATTGCCCTTAATGATCGGTGGTGTTTGAAATTTAGTTAGTATTAAGGGAGTCGGGGATTGATATAAATCACACATTGAATGAACTGCAATTCGCATAAGGTAGTTGGGTGTTGATACCACACTGAAATAATCTGAGACAGAAAGAAGAAACAGTGAAAATGGAATGGAAATTGTCACTGGAGCATGTGCTCGATTGCTATTACTTCTATTAGATTAGAACGTTAAATATCACACGCATTTATTTTATTAGTTTAGTTCGAAGAAAATTCCTAGCTGGCTGTATTTTTAAAATCTGTTTTATCTTCATTCTGCAGGCAATTTAGCAACTGGGATCCATACCCAACACGATTGATAGTGTAAAAATTAAGTCTCCTATTATTCTCGTCCCTTCCGAAACCAATGTAACGCGATACGGTAACCGGCCTTTCCCTATGTGCAATGTAAGTCAGTTCCACAACTGGGATCTTCCACGCAGTGACAGTTATAACTGTTTTGAAAAAAAAAAATCTGTTCGATTCGATCGGTCGCGTTCGCCACATCACTCTTTGATAAAACAATTCACTGGTACACCAAGTGAATTTCAGTGCATCTTTAACTATAGCTATCCTTGAAGTGTTATTTCAAAAGTTTCTCCAAAGAGTTTTCAAAGAGCAAAATGGCGTCAATGAACTATGGAAACCTTTAAAGCAGGACAAAGAATCATTCCCTGGCTATGTAGAAACAAAGGTGACAGAGCTGCAGCAAAGGAAAACAAAATATGCAGCTCTTCCTTCCTTTTCTTTTTTTTTTTTTTTTTCGTAGAATGTGTAGTTCGCTCTATTTTACTAGTTAATAAACATGATGAATGAGATTACGAGAATGATTTTAGTGACCTAAAGAACAAAATAATCCCTGTCTTTACCCGAGAAAGAGGTTTTCCTAGTAATTAATTATTGAACATTTGCAGGAGAGGCTAGCGTCACCATTTCATTCAGAATACTGTATTTACAATTACACTGTGGCAAGTTGTAGCATTTTCCCGCTGCTTCGCGTGCGCTCAGCATGGAGTGTAAAGAAATGCTTTACCCTTTTTTATTGTAGTACCAAATACTAACGCGGAGAAGTAAGAAATGTAAATGTGATCTAAAAACTCTTTGCTTTTTTCTAGTCATCATCTCAAATTCAGTTTGACTAGATGTCAGAACGTTTTTTTTTTTTCCCCACTTATATTTTATTATAACACAATGAGCGAAATACAAGTAATTAAATCTACATGAGAGATTATCCACATTAACACTTAGAGGTGATTATTGCATATCAGCATGATCCTAACCAACGAAGAAGTAAAGAATCATATCACTTAGCACAAACGCTGGTTGGTATTACAGCTATGGTCACAACAAAAACTAACATTTCCATAACATTTACCCAAAAAACAAAAACAATAAAAAAAACACGTTTTTCAGTGCTGATACGGAATGAAACAGTAAAATACTATCAGGTTTTAATATGGATATTAAGCACAAAAATGTTTACCGTAAATTAAATATCATAATTCTGTTACGCTTATTGAAGTGTTAATTTATAATGTAATGCTTTGATTAACCTGTTCCGTTTATTTTAATTTACCACATTTTATAAAACTCAATGAAGAAATAAATAACTGAAGGAAAAAAAAAAAAAGAATCCACAGAATAGTAGTGTGATATTTTGTCCATATTTATTGAAAGGAGTGCTCATCTCAAATACAGAGTTATCTGTGGCGCATCTTTATCCCATGTCGAAATGATTATAATTTCTTGGACCGTTCCTCGGTCACATAGAATCATAAGATATTTTCGCAGATTTTAACTTAGATTGTAAGCCCGCCAAATTTGAAAACGCCATCCAAATTGCTGCGGTAGTTTTTGCTCGATGAAATTTCAATCCCTCAGTCATACGCAGCTCGAGTTCAGAGGTAATACAATATACATATAAAGCAAATATCGATCGCATTCAATATATCAGGAATAATTTTAGTGATAGTCTGGTAAGAGGAAGCAGCACAAAATGTAATCTGGAATTAATATAGAAAAGTCTATGTTCCACACAGGGAAAGGGGAACCAAAAGCCACGTCAGGCTACGTATCGGGAGGGGAGTTCAAAAGAGGCCAAAATGAAGCCACGTATTTTATGGACGCTCCCTAACTGAAGACAAATGCCACTGAAAAGGAGCGACAAACTTGCACAGCTCTTGCACTCTATCTGTCGGTCAAGTGATACTTTTCGTCCTCCTCGATACAGAAGACGAACGGGTCAGCTCTGGGCGGACAGAGTCCTCCGCCAGTAAGCAACCGATTGCGCAAGTTGGTAGCACTGGCTGGAGGTCGGCGACCCGCAGTAGTGCATTCGTCAGTGGGAACGCAGCGGGGACAATCACAAAGCAACTTCCAGTCAATTACCCGCATTCTCTCTATCCCTCTGTGTGTGTGTGTGTGTGTGTGTTTGTTTGTTGCTACTGGTGGATACGGCGCCGTGATGGTGTCCGGCGCTGACACGGGGTTAGCTGGTTCCAGTCATGGTGGTGGACTTGGCTGCCAGGGTAGCAGAGGTGGTGGAGCACGATTCCTAAGGGGGCGTCCATAAATTACGTGAGGTGAAATACGGAAAAAGGGGGGGGGGTTGGCGAAATCTCACCATGGGGGAAGGGGGGGGAGTGAACGGAAATCTCACGTGAGGTTTTGGAAAATTTTGTTGGACTGTAGAGCTAAAAAAAGGTCTACAATTGACGCGAAAGTCGATTTTAGGGGGGTTTTTCTTCGAAAAGTGGGGGTGTAACGGACTTTGGAAGAGTGAGTCCTAAAAAAAAAAAAAATTAAAAAAAAGAGGTCTCAAAAAGTTGCGAGGGCGATTTCTAGGAGGGGGGGTCTCTTGGACCAAATCTCACTAGAGGGGGGGGGGGGGGGTCCGGACCAAATCTGAATAAGTCTCACCAGAAAAGGGGGACGGGATCCGGAAAAACAACTCACGAAATTTACGTATGCCCCCTAATCACCAGGTTGTGCACCAAAGTCCTGGATTAAATACTCAACGGCTCCTGTGATGGTGATTCGTCCAGGTCTGAAGTGGACGGCACAGAGTTTCATCCTCGGTCTCCTATATTCCCTCATCCCTCATAACACTCTACGATAAACACACACACACACCATCACATTCATACACAATTACACTATCATACTGGCGAACCATCCCAGTTTACAATCTCCAGGGGATATTCCCATGGAGGTATAAACACTCCGCATGGTAACCGCCTACGCTCCGACACGGCTAAGGCACCCAAAGGAGGAGAACGCGTGCAAATTAACCATATGGAATCGAAACTGCGTTTTTTTTAAATTTAAATGAGGCTTTGCGGCTTGTCGACGCTCGGGTTATTACATACAGGAGAAGGATTGTGGGGAGGAGGGGGTACCGCAAGAAAAAGGGAAGAAATTGTGCAGTGAATCTTTGAAGTGTCTCTCTCGGCATTCGCCTGGAATGATTTCTGGAAACCATGGAAAACCGAAATCTGAATGGTCGGACGGGGATTTGAACCCGCGTCCTCCCTAACTCCCGGCCTGAGCTTTACCATCCCCCCTCCTCCCCAACGCTCAGAAAACTCGCGACAGTTGACCCGGAGTAACAGGGAATGAATTTAAACAGCGGAGCAGTAGACTATAAAAAGCAATAATACAGGGTGCGGCAAAATGATCTGACGGTTTTCGCCGCCCTATTGTCGAGTGAGTAGATGGTGGGGGGTGGTGGAAATAGGCGCAATCCAGAGCCCACACGTGAACATTTGTAGTAGCCATGGAACAATGGTCGGGTGAGCACCGTGCGTTTGTTGTCGAGGCGTTTTTTAAAAGTGGCGATTCCTGCGTTGCTGTTCAGCGGCAGTTCCGTAGACGATTTAACGTGAGTCCAAAAGGAAGAGTCCCAACTCGGAACACCATTATGCTATGGGTGAGCACCTTCAGAGCTACCGGTTCAGCGTTAAAAAGAAGTCAACAGGTCGCCCACGGTCATCTAGGACGCCAGAGAATATCGATCGAGTAAGAGAAGCTGTGGAAGCCAGTCCTCGGCGGTCGGCCCGCAAACAAGCTGCTGCTTTGCACATGTCTGACCGCTCGGTAAGACGAATTTTGCGTTTCGATCTGCACTTCCACCCGTACAAAATGGCTATTGTCCAGCGGTTAAAGCCTAATGACTATGCAAAGCGTAAAGCATTTGCAGAAGAGATGATTGCAATGCTGACGGATGAAAATTTTTAAATGATGAGCGACGAGGCACATTTCCATCTGGATGGTTATGTGAACAAACAGAACTTTCGTTATTGGTCGGCTACAAATCCGGAACAACTGCATGAACGTCCTCTGCATAGTCCTAAGGTTACCGTGTGGTGTGGTGTAACCAAAAGGTGTGTCATTGGGCCATACTTCTTCGAAGAGGGTGGTCGAACCGTTACGGTCAATTCGGAACGTTATTTGTTGATGCTAAAAAACTTCCTGATCCCTGAACTTAAGAGAAATCGTTTGGTGCGCAGTAGGATATGGTTCCAGCAGGATGGGGCAACTGCCCATACAGCCAGTGAGGTTATGGACGTTTTGAGAAGCATGTTTCGTGGTCGAGTGATCTCGCGTTTTGGGGACATTGAATGGCCAGCTCGCTCTCCAGACCTTAGCGTTTGTGATTTTTTCTTGTGGGGACTCCTTAAAGCAAGAGTTTACACAAACAAACCCCGCACACTGGACGAACTGAAAGAATCCATACGCCAAGAAATCGCCAGCCTGCCTCGTGCAATGTTAGAGCAGGTGTTCAACAGCTTCAGTGCAAGGCTGGAAGAATGCTTGTTTAAAGACGGACGTCATTTAAAGGACGTTATCTTCACATCTTAAACGGATGAAATTGGTTGTTCTGATGTTATTGTCATTAATTTTCATGAATACCCTTCTGTAATAAGCAATAAAATATTTTGTATTACTTTTATTTTTTATGTTGTTTGTACTTTAAAACCGTCAGATCTTTTTGCCGCACCCTGTACATATGTACTTTAGTCACGCATTACGAGCAGTTAATAGCTGACGCTGAATGACAAGCCGAATGGAGTCTGCCGATCAGGCTATTATTTATCGTGAAATAAAAACACAGGACGACTGCGCTCTATTACAAGCCGATATTATAAAAATAATCGCTTGGCAAAAGCTGGCAGCTGCATTTAAACGCTTAAATATACCGAGTCATGGATATAAGTAGAAAAGTGACACCAATTAGCTCTGAAAATACAATTAATGGCACTGTCCTTATAACGGTAGATTCCGCTGAGAGAGGGGGGGCGGGGTCCCCACCACATCATAGGGGGCGTCCATTAATTACGTGAAGAGAAATAAGGGGGGGGCGGGAAGCGGCGAAATCTCACCAAGGGGGAGGGGGTCTGGAATTCCGGAACAAACATCACGTAATTAATGGACCCCCTTATCAAATCTCATTAAGGGGGAGGAGGGGGGCCCAGAATTAAGAAAAAAAAAAATCACGTAATTAATGGACGTCCCTAATGGTAGAACAGGACAGATGGAAGACCTTACAGCGACACCCCTTCGGGAGGATGTGGGTTCGAATCCCCGTCCAGACATATAGATTTGGATTATCCGTGGTTTCCCCAAATCACTCCTCGCGAATGCTTCTTCAAAAGGCCATGGCCTAATTATTTCCTGTTCCTTGACCCCAGTCCTCTTCCGCCTGTAATTACCTCGACGTCGACGATACGTAAAGCCATAACAATAAACAGTACCCAACAGCAATAGGAAGGATCAAGTGACGAGTGAATGCTCCCATGTGAACCCCCGCTGCAGGCTGTTTACCACTTCGTGTGTTATCTCGTAAGCCGACACCCGTTATCTGTGTACCCTCCCCTCTGCGTAGCGTTACAACTGTACGCGGCAACATCAAGCAACTCTCACCAAATACTCCACAACACACCGCAATGTTTCTTCTTCTTTTTTTTTAAAAATTCTCCAACTCACCACATTCTGTGACGGACAGAATCGGTGTGGTGTACCTCACGTATCATCGTTTCTGCCACTTGCTAGTTAATTTCCCAAAACATCTGGCCCTACCAGTAAGTTGCGCAAGTTTTTATGTAATCTGGTAAAGAAATCTAGCACTGAATCCATAAAACTTGCTTTGGGTACTCAGTCATCTAAAAGGAACCAAACTTAAATACTAAGAAAGTTTTTAAGTGTAATCTGGGTGAAATTTTCCTCCACGTCAACACTCTGTAAAGTGTGATAGATTACAGTCAGAATTTAGCTTGCTTGCTAATCACACAATATTGCACAACAGGTTTAAAATGGGAGAGGATCTATAGCCGGGTACGAGAACGTGGAATGCGAACAAGGTATACAGAAATATAAAGTTTTCTTTGTGACAGTTGGAGGAATTCCTTCTTGAAGACCTTTAAGCGTTAACATCGTCGCGTAACATTCAAATTCACTGAAGACTGATAAAGGGCATCTAACAGAAAAGTGAGAGACTTTGGTGGTTGTAAAACCTCTGCCACACCGCTGCTCAATATGGTGGTGCACTGTGGTGCCCACATTTTGGGTATCAAATTTCACCAATGGGGAAGGGTCGACGTAAATACCACGTCATGTTTTTAATTTCTTAAAGAGCATTAGAGCTAAAAAAAAAATTTCTACAAACGACGCCCATACCGACTTTAGGGGCGGTGCGGGGAGGGGGGGGGGAAGGGGTATAATCGCCATAGGAAACAGGAGAGCTTAATAATAATAAAAATAAAAACTTACGATACAGATCCGAGGGGGGGGGAGAGGGGGGGGAGGGAGGGTCCGGAATTCCGGAAAAAACATTTCATCTAATTAATGAACACCCTCTAATGTCCGCAGCACATTTCGTCCATGTCAAGATGTGCGCTGGTCGAATCTACGACTTTTGCTTGGTTTATTTTTTCATTCTGGTACGAAATAAGGCGCTCGGAGCATTAAACTGCTGCCAAAACTGTTGGTGGGTAAATCGGGGTCAGCGGAAGCAGCCATTGGCCTCACTGGCCACGAAACCACAACAGGTGCGGCTAGAAGCCAAACCGTCCACACAGCGAATCAGACTGTACAACCTGCAATACGCAAGTTTCTCCCCTCGGGCGGCATGGAAAAAACACGCAACACTAATCCAAACAACAAACGCAGAGGAGCCGAGGGCTATTTTAAATTTCGAGTAAAATATTCACTAGAACATAGTTTCTTATTGCTCAGAATGTTCCAATATCATGCCATGTATAGACTGACCAAAAAAAAAGGAATTGTGGGAGGGGAAAAGGGTATACGAGGTTTGTACAAAAAGTAAGGTGAATTTTTTAATTTCGACGGATTCGTACAGTCGATTTTCGTTTTTCTTATTTTGGTACACTCTTCCCGCACACATATATTCACAGTTTCAACTACATAGCATTCTTTGCATTGTTTGTTAGAAGGGTTTTGTGTATTCGGCGATTTTCTGCTGTAGAAAAAAATGGGTCAGAGATTTTGCATCAAATTTTGTGTAAAAAATGGAATTAAGTGCTCCAAAACACTCGAGATTTGTAGTGTCATACGGTCATTCTACTTTGAGTAAAAAAAATGTTTATAAGTGGTACAAGCTAATGCAAGATGGCCGAGAAGATGTCAATGACGAACCTAGTTCCGGACGCCCCAGCTCGGCAACAACTGATGAAAACGTTGAAGAAGTGAAGAAAATAGTGTTGGAGAATTGTCGAATCACCATCACGGACAATACGGAGTATCAGTACCTTGAAGTTATGTGCCATTTGCGAGAAGCAATACGAAAAAAAAACATACGGATTTGTGGGAAAAGAATTCATGGCTTTTGCACCACGACAATGCACCTGCTCACTCATCGTTGCTTGTGAGTGATTTTTTGGCGAAAAACAACACCACAATCATGACTCAGCCACTATATTCACTGGATTTAGCCCACTGCGACTTTTTCCTGTTCCCAAAACTGAAGAAACCAATGAAAGGACGAAGATTTGCAACGATTGAAAAGGGAATTTTTTCATTACTGCTTTACGCCTCGTCGACCGCTAAGGTCATTAGGGGCGGGATGAACTGGGGACAAGGAACGGGAAGGAATTCGGTCATGGCCTTTTTGAAGGAAGCATCTCAGCATTCGCCTGGAGTGATTTGGAGAAACCATGGAAAACCCAATCTGGATGCCCGGACGGGGATTCGAACCCGCGTCCTCCCGAATGCGAGGCCAGAACGTTAAGCATTCACCCACCACGCTAGGTGAAGGACTATATAGCTGAAAGAGCTCGAGGGTACACCAAGAAGTGTTTATCAGAAGTGCTTCGAGGATCGGAAAAAACGTTGGCACAAGTGTATTATATCTGAGGGGGATTACTTTGAAGGGGACAATATAAATATTGATGATTAAATAAATATTTTTCGATAAAAATTCACCTTAGTTTTTGAACATACCTCGTAAACGACCGAGCTCAGACCTGGCATTCGGGAGGACGTGGGTTCGAATCCCCGTCCGGGCATCCAGATTCCGGTTTTCCATGGTTTCCCCAAATCACTCCAGGCGTATACAAGGATGCTTACTTCAAAAGCCCATAGTCGAATTCCTTTCCGGCTCTTGTCTCCAGTCCTTTTCCGCCTCTAATGACACCAACGTCGACGAGCAGACATAAGGGGAGGTGTTATCGAAGTATATCCGACCACATTTCCATCTATTCCGGACAACATTTTCCTACTGATGGCAGATGTTTCATGAATTTTGCCACTAATATGGGTAGAGTCGCCCTTTTCTTATTGACTAATCTCCCCAAATAGATATATAATCTGATCTTCCGCCAGAGTTACTCGCTAAAGGTCTGTTTGACCTCCTGATTTGCCGTCAAAACTATCGCAAATGCATTGTGACATTCAATGAGGTCACTACGTTTAGAAATGAGTCAAACGACATGGTAATTTGCTATTACAATCAAGAAATCGCCAACGATAAAAAAAGTCTAGCGCCAGCCATAAACGTTGGTAGAAAAACTGATAAATAAGCATTTATCTACACCTCTACTAGGCAGGAATTAAGTCATTTTTAGTACAAATACATATGTTATGTCCAAATAATAAGATACAATCAGTACGATTCATTTTGACTTTGTTATAATGCTTGTAAACTTTTACACTGTAAAAATAACTTATCTCCAAACAATAAAAGATATTAAACAGTTACTACTTGAACTTTACGGTAGCGAAACATGGACTTTAGGAATACCGGAAAGAAGGAAAATTGAAGCATTTGAAATGTGGTGTTACAGAAGAATGCTGAAAATTAAGTGGCCAGACAAAGTAAGAAATGAAAGAGTTTTGGAAATGATGGGTGAGAAAAGAAGTTTGTGGAAGAAGCTTACAGAAAGAAGAGACAGACTGGTTGGTCATATTTTGAGACATGCGGGATTGGTTAATTAGCTGGTGGAGGAACAGTCGGCGGTAAGAACTGTAGAGGAAGACAGAGATTAGAATATATGAAGCAGATAATTGAGGACGTGGGTTGTAGGGGATATGTAGAGATGAAGAGGTTAGCACAAGATAGGAAGGAATGGAGTATTGCATCAAACCAGTCGAAAGACTGATGACAGCAAAGAAAAATTTGAACTAATTAATATGCGACAATATTTTTTTTTTTAAATTACTCGGCATGCTGACATCACATCAAAAGAAAACATACCTTATTTTATTCCGGGGGCCGTGAACAGTAAATTGTTTCGAACTGGATAAATTTCCGTGCAGTAGTTATTGGGTGATTTGAGTTTAACCAAAGAGACAGCCAAACTTTCAGAAACGGCTGTTCTTACCCTGTAAGTTACTGATAGATTTTTTTAAATTTAAAAAATACCTTCAACGATATATTTCCTTCGTTTACAGTCTTATTGTATTTATAGATTAGGTCAGGGTGAAGTAGAAGGAGACACCACAAACTAGCTCTCGATTTTAGGCGTATGGGAATTAATAGAAAATTCTTTTTTAGGGAATTGTGTCAGGGTTGAAATAAATTACCTAGGGAAATACTGGACGCTGAGGGAATTTAACAATTCTTAGACAGTAAGTAAGTTGGGAAGGAAGTAGTGACTGAGTTAAATTATTAAGGTAAATGAACAAATAGTACTGAAAGTTGGTTTCCGACGGCTGAGATTCTACCAAGTACATCATCTCCCACCTTATCCACTAAATTGGAATCTTAATTTAAATCTGTGCGATCGCGGTTGTGTGCGTGTGGGTGTGTCTCCTATTGTGGTCCACCAATGCAGCAGTTACTCCGGAAACTTACCCCGCGGTGCACGGTTCGTATCCGGTCGCAATGACTGGTACAACTGAAGCCGCATAGAGTGTTGGATGTCTCTGTAACTCTACAGTACGTACTAACTAACATATCTTTCCCATATGAAGCATAGCGTCCGATTCATATGTTCTGAAAATTATGTTGTATTTTATGTCAGAAAAAAAAAAAGACCGGAACGCGTTGTGTTTACGACGAATCGGTCCAGGCTGCATTTAATATATGTATGATTCTTCTTACCCGTTGCGTTGCAAGGCTCCAAAAAAAAAAAAAAAAAAAAAAAAAAAAGAAGAAGAAGAGGAGAAAGAGAGAATGTGAGTCGTCATGTGCGGAGAATGCGACCTGGACCAAACGCGAATTTCGCCGTTTTGAGTTTCCCCTCAACGTTTACTAAACCAGAACGCACTGTTGCATGTTCAGGGGTTAATTCTAATAATTAATTTCAATTATAATCCCTGTCGTATTGTTGATCTATTATACGTTTCTGAAGTTCAGAAGATGTGGTAACAGTGTAGACGAAGTACCGTGAAGTAAGAAGCAATTCTAGTGCGTGCGTTATTAGTTTAACGAAGGAAGTGAAGATGTCACTTAAAATTAATTACTTTAACTTTATACCAGTTGTAAAGACAAGTAGCTTCGGTATATTAAATAAACTGAATGTTTTTGTTTCAGCGATCTTGCTGATAAATTGTGCTGCAAAACTGTGACATAAAATCATTCTTAGAATTTATACCTCAAGGAAAATATTGTCCAATTTTTAGTTTACATGTTGATTTATTTGTATTTAAAAATAAATAATCTTCTGTCGTTGAAAAAAATCGAAAATACTTAGGAATCGAACAAGTTACCTCTGAAGATGAAGATCTGTGTTTAAAACTTCTATAATCGTATTAACCTAATTCACAATTTTGGTATATAATATATTGGCATAACATACTTTTTTTCTAGACCTATATACGATTTTAAAAATTGTGTTGGAGTAGGTTGTAAGCTATAAAATCTATTTTCGTAATTATAATATAATTACGCCTGAAAATTTTCATTTTACGCTTGAGTCTGAAAGTTAGGAGTAACAAATACTCCTGGATTTATAAACGAATTGCTAGCGCTGGCTGAGACCCAGAATTACTATAAAGTGTTGTAATCAAGTATATATGAGTTACGAGTTGAAAGATGTAAAACTGATCAACAAACAACGTGTTTAAAATTGGTTCAAGGCATAATGACTGTTAACGGAGTAAACGTGAACTAGCTTTTAAAGGGAAAAAAATAATAAGTACTTTTTTTTATTTGCTGGAGGAAGACAAACACAAACAGTATGAGGTGAGCCTACATCAGTCGTCGTGAAAGATAATAGGGACGTAAAATGTACTGGCTGACGACACGGGATTGACGACAAACAAAGCAACTAAACTTAAATATATTAGAGAACAACTGTGAAAAGATGATGAAAAAGTAAATATCCCCAAGGAGGTACGTGGAGAATCTTAAAATGTTGGTAGAGACTCTTATAACTTGGTTCAGCAATAGTTGGTACTGAGTTTGATGCTAATGCTGAACAACTACACTGGCTATTCGCTGACTATTAAAACTCGATCGACCTGGGTCACAGACTGTGAGGGGGAAATAAGAAATAAGGGTAAATATCCCACAATTTAGCCTCCTGATAGAATACTCTCCCAATCATATTTTTTTCTCTTGCTTAATAACATTGCAAGACATTATGCGGTAACACTACGCGCTCTTTCAAAATGAAAAATTCGTAATAACAAACGTCTACACAAGAATAACAAACCTCCAAAGTTTCAGAAAGTAAATTCAAAGGCCATAAGTTGCCTAGCGAACCCTTTATAATCAGCAAAAATCTAACTACTTTGTACAACCTTTCAATCAAGCAGATTTTTGGGGGGGGGGGGGGGGGGTGCCCATGTAAAAATCATAAACTTTGAGAAATATTTATGGGGAAACTCTTCAATACTCATTTTAAATTTCGTCAACATATAGAGTGATTCAGTTTTAAAGTTGGGACAGACGGATTTTTTAAATCATTTCTAGTGTCTTTTGAGTAATCGTTTTAAACAACTATATATTTTTTAAAAAGCGATATTTTATTACATTTCATATTAATTACTGGATTTAATACAATAAGCTTCTGCTAAAACTTAATGTACATCATGGAGTAGCACAAATTTTATCTCCCTATATCGAGTACTTTTTGATAAAATGTTCCTAAAATTAAAAAAAAAACAACTAATTTACGGGAAATGGCTTCTAAAGTTTGTCAAATTCATTCCAGCACTATAGGATGGCGTGTATAACAATAGCAGTAACTTAATTTCTACGACGATTATAAGGCTATATGACAAGTTTCCCTTGGAGACGAAATTTCAAGCTAATTTTTGGTACCAATTTTTTTTTTTATTTGACTACCTCTGGTTTTCCTTAAGGAGATTAATTTTAGACACAGGAAAAATGCCTATTATAACAATATTTTATATGCCCACCTGTAAATGTTACTTCCATACATGCGCTGCCAGTAAAACTCTATCACAACTGCGCAGAACTTAATGGGCACAAAACACTTGGTAGCGCTATCGCCAGTGAAATGCCCCCCGTCCACTGCTGCCAACATCTGCCGTACAACAGTTTCACAGGAATTCAAATACCAAAAAACCACTACACCATCTACAGATCGCACAAGTAGCAATTTGCTGGCCTGACGTTTGTCTGTGTTTGCATCGCCTGGTGTAATAGGGCAGCGCTTCTCAAGCTTTTCCATCCTACGAACAGTGACTGGATAAAAACAGTGCTGCGGAGCAATAAGTTACGTGGGCCTAATTTTTCACCTGTACCAATGTAACACAATAAGTCTAAGAGTACGTTTTGAATCCCTTCGAAAACACATTTACGAAACCAGAAGTGAACTATTAAGAGTTGATTATATATTGGTCAGACTCTTGATATTTTGTAATTAAATTAACGATAATTTTACTGTAGGCTGCATGCTACCACCGATCTTCATGTACAACATTAAATAACAGAACAGAAACGAGAGATAAGTAGTTTTATTTTTGTTTAGTTCACCAATGTTACCAACTCTCCCACCCACCCAATATAAGGTCCTAAAAAAAAAACACCATGCCGCTTGGGCGCTACCAACCTCGTGGGGCGACGGGTCTGCGGATGAGGAACCCCCTCCACCCCTGGCGGTGGGGGATGATGAAGGGCGGTCTGACGGGATGTCGCTTGTAAGTCCCCATGAGGCCTCCTCGGTGGAAAGCGCCGAAGTAGGCAGCCGTGACGCACTGCTGTCGCAATATCGGTCTGATTAGGCCGCCGCCGGCCTTGAGCGACTCCGAGAAATGGCGCCCGCCTACCAGGTAGGCGGGCAAAGTGCGACAGCCGGGCGGGCGGCCTGCCTGCAGGCGCTGCTCGTAAACACAGCAGCGGCCTTGGCACGATACGCCGCGCACGGATCACGGTTGATTTTTTTTCTTTCGGTGATGTTTGGACGGGGGAAAATCTACGAGTTCACGACTTTAAGTCACCGACATGCTGTGACATGTTGCGCGTATGATAACCACGCTGTAATAGCAGCATATCGGTAGCTATAGACATGACGTGTTGTGCTTGGATAGCAGTGGAAGAATAAATTATACTTGTAACTAAGGGAGCGTGCACAAACTACGTGGCCCGGTCCAGGGGGGGAGGGGTTGGTTGGAAGGCTACGTGGGGGAAGGGAGGGTTGGGGGGGGGGGTTCCGAACCAGGCCACGTAGCTTTCCTTTCATAACATTTTCACAGTTAAAATGAGGAACAGAACTCACAACAGCATGTGAATATTTATTTCCGTCATTTAACTATCTCCGTATGCAATTTACGATAGTCTGACAAGAGAAAACAGTACAAAATGGTCTTCTGGAAACAAAACGGAAAAAGTTAAAAAGCTACGTGCTACGTGGGGGGGTCAGAGGCAAAACCACGTACGGCTACGTGGGAGGGGGGGGGGGGGGGGTTCACAGAATGCCAAAATGGAGTTACGTGGTTTATGCACGCTCCCTAATACATAAAAATAATTTTTTTGGCCAATGTTCTTCAAACAAACACACAGTTTTTATACGATTTTTTTTTATTATGGCTTTACGCCTCATCGACGTGGAGTTCAGTAGAGACGGGAAAGGATGGGGGACAAGGAATGGTAAGGAATTCGGCCATGGCGTTTTGTGGGAAGCATTTTCCTGGAGTGATTTGGAGAAACCATGGAAAACCCAAATCTGGATGCCCGGACGGGATTCGAACCCACGTCCTCCCTAATGCGACGCCGTAGCGTTAACCCTATCGGATTTTGATGAAATTGTGCATAAGTATACTTGAAAACAAATAGAAAAATTCTGTTTAAGTTTCATTTACAAATACCTTCCCCCCCCCCCCCCCTCACTCACTTCAGTTTCTGTCAACGTTGTTCATACAAACCCACAGTTTTTATCAGATCTTGAAAGTACATAGCACACGTATACTTCAAAACAAGGCGGTCTGGTACCTCTGCGTTTAAGGCGCTTACTTACGGGTTCACACCCCGTGGTGTGCAGGATTTTTTTAGGAGATGTGTTTGATTATACAACCCGACCCACCCCGGGACGCTCCGCGGTTCTGATTATCTCGAAAATGGTGAGACTTATACTAAAATAAAATTCTGTCATATAGTACGACAAGATGACCTGCGGCTGTAGGATTATCCTTCCATTCCTGGACACGCTGTATATGTATATTATTAACACTTGAGACCTATTTTATTGTATCATTATACCATAATAAATCTAAACTCATGTTTCGACCTCTTACAGAAACACAGTTATGAAGCTGGAAGTGAACTATTAAAAGTTAATTATGTAATAACCAGGCTCTTGATATTCGGTCATGAAATGAATAATAATGTTGCTATAGCCTGGATGCTACCACCGACCTACTAGTACAAAATAAAACGCAATGGCTCTGACAACTTTTATGTTTGTTTACATCACCAGTGTTATGTCGCCAGCCATGCCTCGTACCGCGGTTCCTCACACGTACTACGAGACATTCAGAAAACGGACATTCACTTAATCCTTAGACCAACTGTGCTCACGCCAAAGGGAGCACAAATGGGGAGGGGGCGCTCCCAACGAAATCACACCAAGAGAGGAGGTGGTCTACAGAAAGTTCACTTCATAATTTCAACACTCAAGAACAGCAAGCTGTTAAAGAAATAATATTAAAAAAATCGGGGTAGATCTTGAGGGCAGCAGGCAGTGCTGCCAATTCCACGGATTAATATGTACAGCTACGGATTTTTATTAAAAAATTAGGATTTTCATATTTTGTTACAATATCTACGGATTTTTGATACTTTTTATTATTAGCTGATTTTTCCTCATATTGGTGTTTTGTTAAACTTTGTGTGTATAGTGTTTATGCATTACAGAATTGTCAATGATTGTGAATAGTTTTCTTGCAACAGCTCGTGTGAATCAATGATTGAAATAAAGCTCATATTTTGTTTGATTATAGATTTTATAGAAGACCGTAATACAGAACTATCGGCGCACTCTTTATGCACGGTGACACGCTCGCTGGCACGGCTTACAAAGCACTGCCTTCCGAGAAGGATTAACCAATATCCGAGAATCAGAGAGGTTGCTGTTTTTTAAGTTTCTTCTTACAGAAAATATGCTAAATGTAATGTCAACAAAGAAAATGAATTGTCCCTAAATTTTTTAGAAAAAAAAAGTAGCCACAGCAGCAGCAGTGATGTATAAAACATGTTCAGAGATATTATTTTGTATTTCGAATTTTAAAGACCTGGAAATAAAAAGTGTTCTTAGTTTTCACTCTCTCTTCAATAATTATTGTTTAAGTCTTTCAGTTAGCGAGTCTCTGGATTTTTGTACCCAATGTACGGAAATTTTAGAGGCCATCTACGAATATTCAAAGCCAAGTGCCTGGCAGCAGATCTCACTAGGCAGTTGTGAGGTACACAACCTCACATTTGTGTGATTTTACATTAATTAAACTATTTTTTTTATTTAATAAATTGTAATGGTGTGTATTAACTCCGAATTTTTAAGTTCAAAGGTCAAAGAATAACAAGATGAATAATGAGATCTCTGAAAAATAAAAGAAGAGTCAAGAGTGAGTTGTTGAAGAGAAGATTTGAATGGAGAGGACGAGTTTTGGTTTTTTGGAATGAACAAGTTTGAAAGAAGAGATGAAACAGTTTGGCTCACTGGAGAAGCCACAAGAATCCTGGCGGGATTATTAATAGTAAAATATTAGCCTGAGGGCAGAAGGTTTAGGGTTATGGATAAAGATAATGTTATATGACTTGAGAAAAGAGAATTGTTTGTTAAATAAAAAATATACAAGTGATGAGATAAGTAGAAAGTGTTTTGATTTGAGATTGAGATATATGTAGATATAGACAAAGGAATTAATTTGAGTTTGTGTGATAAGAATTGGAATAATAATAATTTTGATTTTTCAGCGTGAGTATCATATTAAAACCAGCGCCGGACAAAGAGGGGTTAAGGAAATCTCTATATACTGGTCTGGTGCTGGAAATAAGAGGCAATAAAGTGTATAAATATATTTAAAGTATTATACAAAATAGAGACGTTACATTTAAGTACGTTACACAGTGCTCACCAAGGAGGGAGGGGGGGGGGGGAGTGTCCCACCAGATCTCACCAGGAGGGAGGGAGGTCCAGATTTACTAAGAAAAAAAAAAAAAAAAAAAAAAAAAACTGCTCACGTAATTAATGGACGCTCCCAAATTGAAATGAATAGACTATTGTAGGAGCAATGTTGTCCTATAATACAGGTATTGCCAGATTTCTGTGTGGTCACTGAAATATTTGTGGCCTTATAGTTTATACTTTCAGCTTTATACGGTGCGAATAAGGTATATAGATTTATAGTAAGTACTCTGCCTGCGGAACACAGGACTTTGCTATGTGCAAACATGTTTTTACTCTACACTCTTTGTGGAAAATTTACTTACATGACGTCAAAAGAATCAGCTTAGCGTTTCGAGGCGAAATTTCCTTGGCGGCGGTAATTCCATCTTCATTTTACACTATCCCAAAGCCACCGATCGACTCTTATCAGAGAGCATTATTTGCCATATCACTAAGCTGAGAGAGGCAGCAACATAGCAGCCGCCAATAGAGTGAATCGAAATTACCGAGCGTGGTGGCAAAACACAAAATGGCGCGGAAAAGTATTAAAAATGCACGAAACAAAAACGGGATACCTGCAGTAAACAGCACCATCAATTTCGAGAGCCAAAAAATAGTGCCTTAAAAGTTATTACGATCATTACCTCAAATCGTCGTTGCTTTCACGATCTAAATGTTGCTCTTTCTAAAATAAATTATACAAATACAATCTATACATCTATGAATAGTGTTGCCCAAATGCAAGAACAAGACGAGACTTGGCCAGTCTTGGTCTTGGTCTTGCATCAATACACCTGGTCTTGGTCTTGCAAAAATGCAAGACCAAGACCAAGACTGCAAGACCAAGACCGATTTTGGGCAACAGTAGTGTTGCCCAAATGCAAGAACAAGACGAGACTTGGCCAGTCTTGGTCTTGGTCTTGCATCAATACACCTGGTCTTGGTCTTGGTCTTGGTCTTGCAAAAATGCAAGACCAAGACCAAGACTGCAAGACCAAGACCGATTTTGGGCATCACTATCTATGAAACAAAAGTACATGTCAAAGATCCGACACTACAACACGGTGATCAAACCTGAAGCTCTGTACGCAAGTGAAAAATTCACATTCAACAGAAAAGGCGACCTAGAAAAACGCCTGAAGGAAGAACGAAAGATCATAGGGAAAATATAGTCATTGACATTGAGGACAAATTTCAACTCCATAGGTAATAGCTTTTTTTAACAGACTCGGTAACGAAAACAGTAAAATTTAATACGCTCACGTCCAGTGAAATGATAAAAAAACAAACTAAAAAACAAAAAACTGTTTCCCTAACTACGGAGCTCTTAAAACGCCTACGCCACATCCTTTGTGGCAGATTTTTTTTGTTACAATTACAGTAGGTTTAAGTGAATAACGCTACATAATATATTTGTACCTCTGATAGAACATAACATTTTGAAAACTTGAAGTTGTTTCACTACCCATTACTTTCGTTTGAAGTCAAGCAGTCTAGGTACTGAGTAACAAACTTAAATTGATAAAGAATTACTTTCGTGCTGTTTTATCCCCCCACTCTTCTGTCAACTGATATTTCAGGGCTTAAAATTAAACATGTCATAAGTAAAATGCGTATTTTTTAAATTTTAACTTGATTTATCTCAAAGCGACATTTCAGCTACTTGGATCCGTTGTGGGGTCTTCTCATATATCGCAGCTCCTTCTAGAGACGTTGAGAGTGGAGCGTGTTCGCTATTTGTCAGGGCTTCATTTTGTCGCAATCAGCGGCTGGCTGGCGCGAGGCGATAAGACGGCCGAATCGCACGCTGCCAGGTGCGTGGAAGGCGGAGCCAGCACTGGCGAGCGGCCTCAGGGACAGGCTCAGGGACAGGAAGAAGGGCGCTAAGGAGTCAACAGCAAGGGCGTGCCCGTTACAATGCAAGTGAAAGGCGATCTCGAAAACGAAAAGAGCATTCATGAAAAACAAAACTTTTTGTATGAAACTAAGTTTTTCAAGCATATTCGTCCGCGCAAAAGTAACTAACAAAAAATTTGCTCGCATAACACACCATGAATTTAGCTTTCGATAATACTAAGTGGTCCGTGAGAAAATTTCGCGAATGAAAGCGACTTAATTACGTGAGGTGTTTTTCAGGAATTCTCGACCCCCCGCCCCGTCCCTGTGGTGAGATCTGGTCCCCCCACCCCCTATGATGACGTGAAAGGTTGTGAGGGGGCCTCCCCTCCCCTCCCCCGTCGCTAACCAACCTCGTAGTTTTTTTTATCTTTCTTTAGCTCTCCTGCTTCCTAGGGTGGTTACACCCCCCCCCCCCCTAATGTCGGTCGGTATCGGCGTCGTTTGCAGACTTTTTCTTAGCTGTGCTGTTCTTCAAGAAATTAAAAAAAAATGTCGTGAGATTTCCGTCGACTCCCTCCCCCCTTGGTGAGATGTCCCCGTATTTCACCTCACGTAATTAATGGACGCTCCCTTAGTGGTTAGCAGTAGGATGAAAGAAGAACCGGCGCATGCTTAGCAACTGTTTATTTGTCAACTTAAACAGGTACGCAGCAAAACACTTTCTAAACAATCAGAGATGATGAAATGATTCCCTAACAGAAACAGAAATATCCGATAAGCTCCTCGCTATAGAAAACAAAAAGAACAGTTTATTGATACGGTGTGCCGCTATCTAGCGGTAGTGAGATCACTCCTCATAGACGCCAGCGCAGCCTAGCGGCTGTACTCTGAACTATCGCATACCCCTGACATTGACTGTTCATAATTTTTCCAGTTAAGCATTGAATTTCGAAAAATTTGTTTCTTAATTAGTGATGTTATCAAAGCGGAGAAATTAATCTTTAAAATAATAACTCATCTATTCATTTAAGTTTGAAGAGAGAAAGATGGTTGGTCTAAAAAAAATTATTTATTTATCGTATGGCAGGTTAGACACTTTTAAGAACATTGATAAAATATATACACTCCTACTTTACAAGATTAAAGACATATATCTAGTTTATTATTATAGTTTATTGATTCCTGAGTTGCCAGCAGGAAGTCCACAGGATCACCACTGTAAGATCTTATAGGACACTCTTCAATAATATGACCAATAGTCTGAATCTCTCCGCATTCGCATAAGGGAGATGGTTGCTTTCCCCACTGGTATAGAGAGTGTGTGCATCTGCCACGCCTAGTTCTGATTCTGTTGAGTGTGGACCAAGTTTTACGAGGTAAATCAAAACCTGGTAGCTTTTGTATAATGCAAGGTAACCTGCTGTTTTGCTGTACAGTCCACTCCTGGATCCAAGCTCAAAAAAATTAAAAAATGAATTTTTAGAACTAATATATATGATACACTGTCTTGAGGAGTGACATGTTACTATATAACCAAGGTGACGTAATCAACCTTCTTGCATTTTCCTTCGGGCCCAGAAGTTCTTCGTTCGTTCTGAGTTGGCCTGTTTGCGCTCATCCGTGCAAAGTGTACCGCGTGCTTTCGGTCGTTCGTCTCGGATTATCCCTTCCGAAAGAGATCTCTATCAAAAGCATCTTCGGGCTTTAATTCCAACAAATGAAGGTCTTCTTTGGTAATTATAAACCAGCGAATTAAGGTTTTTAGTTTTGAATCAAAGAAATTAAAGATTTTTTTAGTCAGTCTACTTTCCTCCATTCGTTTGATGTAGCAATAGAATCGAGCCCGTCTTTTGCGGATTGTTTCAGTGATTTTCTCTAGTTTACTGTAGACTTCTTTGTTGAGTCTCTTTTGATGGACGCCATTCTTGAAGTTTTTGCGTGTACCGAGCGTGGTGGGTGAGGTGTAACGCTCTGACCTCACACTGGTGGAAGACCCCAGTTCGAATCCCCGTCCGGTCATTTTCCTGGTTTCACCAAATTACTCCAGCCGAATTCCGGTATGCTTACTTCAAAACGCCATGTCTCCCCGTCCCCTGCCCCTGATTCTTTCCCGTCCGTAATGACCTCGTCGTCGGCCAAGCAAAAAAGTGTGAACGACAGTAAAACATCGATGCAGACTTTCAGACTTTCATCTTTATTTCTCATATTCCAGACGTCGCATGAAGATGTAACATTACCTCATGTAACACGTCAAACGCTGTATTAAACAGGGCTCAAAAACCTCTTGAGAATCCGTTTGTTGGAACCTTCTTAGACGAAAGTCGTTGTGGTTGTTCAAAAGGCTCTGCAATCAGCCTGTGGATTACTATTTAGTGACCACGTGGTCGAAGGAACTATAAAGCAGGGGTAAGGAGGAATGTTGATCACATACAAAAGTCATGACAGTCTGCTAATGACATTTTCGATTTAGTGAAACGATAGTAGCGACGGATGACAGCTGTACTGAAAGCTGCCCAAACAGATGTTGTCGGATCGCTATGCAGTAAGATATTTGAGCGCAGTTGTAAACTGTCTATTCGTCGCGTAGTAAGCACTTAACGTCCCATTATCTGACGGCGGACACCGGTATCTCACTTTTTTTCACTTCAACCATCGTGTGATAAGAACTGCAACAAATAAGTCAGCCACGAGTACATTTTGAGCTAAAACAATGTAAGCGAATTGCCGTCACAAAGAGAAAGGTACATGGGCGTACCAAGCGAGGCCCCCCCCCCCCCCGTCCTTGAAGAAAAATCAAGTTGTCTTCAGTACGCTTCTACGAGTGAAGAACTGGCTCAGGAGCACTATGGGAGAGGAAAGAGTGACTGGATGATGCCTGATGAGTGTGAATCGAAATTTCGCGAAAGTACCCCGTGAGATATTGACAAAGTTACTGAAACATTTTCTGAGAATCCGAGATGATTAATGTTTACAAAAAAAAAACTATAATTGAGTTACGATCTTAATTAACTACATAGTTGTCCGTAGATTAAGTATCACTATATCAATCAATAAAAATCAATATTAATCAATAAAAAAATAGTTTCCTCAATAGCTCTGAGCTTCATTTAGTAATAAATCGTCATGTTTCAGTCCCCCACTCCACTTCCTCGAAAAAATACGAGTTGACCCCCCCCCCTCAGTTCCGATCTAGGATACACCCTTGGAAAGGTAGCTTTAGAAAGTTGTAAATGAAAACAAGTATTTTTTATCACGATGAAGTGTGGTACGAACTAATTATCACTTAATCTTTAGCTTCCACTTGAAACTTTGCTTGTTAGCGATAATGAATAACATCAGTTTTACAGATGGCAGTATTAAGCAGTAGCAAATGTGGGATGGCAGCTGCATAAACGAGTTGTGGTAAGCTCTTACGACAAAGGAACCTAAATAAGGAGAGAAAAAAATAAAAGATCTGAAACGCACGACTCAACTAAATTACGATAGTCAATAATCACACTGTAAATAAGATTATCAGCGCTCACACTCTTCACTGCATTTCAGGACAATCAAGGTGCGCACTTACTAAGGCAGTAATGTCAGTCCAATACTAAGGACAGAATTTGACTGATGTTTCCATGTAAAAAAATAAAATAAAAATAATTATCTAAATCTCGTGTGGGATTAATCATCTGACGTCAGAGTTTCAATTTTTCTATGGAATAAAAGTAGAAAGTTAACAATAGAATCGTTATTTAAAAAGCTACTCCTCAGAGTTGTGGACAAGGTTTACGAACTCTACTGCGAGTGAAACTCACTTGGCGACGCGACAGATTCCGAGCTATCCACTCAATTAGTGTGTATTAATTACCTGCCGATAGTTACCAGGCATCCTGTGACACGTTACGTAGATTATTAGCATCCCAACACCAACCGGGGTAACTGCGTGCTATGGACTAGAAAGGCCCACTCTCATCTCCAACACATGCCAGCTGAATGCTCAAGCGTCTTAATAAAATGCAGTTAATAAATTATAACATCAAAAAATGACAGGCATCATGTATTCGGTATAATAATAGCCAACCAGTTGCTTAAAATTTTAATTTATTGATCTTAACTGCAGATTCGACAAACATAAGCTTGTCTTCTTCAGAAGATCAATAAATTAAAATTTTAAAGCAACTGGCTATTATTATACAGAATACGAGTTTTACCGTTGCTGTAACGCAATTATGCTCAAGATTCTAAGGTATCATATATATTATTTCTACAAGTTTTTTTTTTGTCACAAGCCATTATCTCCCTTCATATCTAACCAAAATCGATAAATGAGGAATCATTTTAAAGATTAAGGTATCCGCTTGGGTCAAATCATATTTTAAGAAAGTAATTTTTCCAAATTCAACCCTTAAAGGGCAAAAATATCTATTTATAAAATGCGTTTTTTTTGTATCACGAATCAATTATCTCCCTGTATTCCTAACCGCAATCGGTAAATGAAGTGTCATTTCAAAGATTAAGATCTCCGGTTTGGTGACATATATATGTAAAAAATGAATTTTCCGGAATTTGACCATTAAAGGGCAAAAATATAAATATTTCTACACCGTGTTTTTGTGTCACGAGCCATTTATCTGCCTTCATATCCAACCGAAATAGATAAATGAGATATCATTTTAAAGACTCCGCTGTGGTCACAATATATTTTAAGAATTTTTCGGAATTTTATCCTTAAAGGGCAACAGTATCATTATTTCCATAACGTATTTTTTGTCACGAGCTATTTATCTCTCTTGATATCTAACAGAAATCGAGAAATGAGTTATTATTTTAGGGATTGAGGTCTCCGCGTTGGTCGCATCATATTTTAAGAAAGGGAATGTTTTGAATTTGATCCTTAAAGGGTAAAAGTATCATTTCCATAACGTATTTTCTTGTTATTTGCCATTTATCTCCCTTGATACCAAACCGAAATCGATAAATGAGGTTATTTCTCCCCTCAGGCAACATTATAAATTAAGAACGAATTTTTTTTGGATTTTGACCCTTGAACGACAAAAGTAATAACTGTTAAAGTCGCGCGTATGAGACAGTTCAGAGCCAAGCCGCAAGACAGCAGCAGCACATACCACAGAGATATTAGTAAACTGCTTCACTGGCGTCGACTTTTGTTACACTAAACAAATAAACATTTGATACAACTGACGCGGTTCTTCTTTCGTCCTATTACAAACCACCAACCTTACTATTCATCGTATTCGCAAAATTTTCGCAAGAGGTCATTTAGTTACTGTTAATTGTAGAATTAAGAATCGCTTTTCCGAGCGAAGTATCACTTAATTAAAGTTAATTTATCTATCACAGTTCCTTGATACTAACTAACATTTAACACACGTTCTGAATTCTGACAGGCTCCTAACACACTTCACACCATATTACAGCTTTCACACAATGAAGCTCAAACCCGCGCCATACGATATTCACAGACAGCGCACCGCACATACAATGTACTGTCCCCGCCCACCTGTTGCTTGCCAGGCCAAAGATTCTGACAGTGCTAGCTAACGATATTAAACTTCCGCTACCCGAAGACTGTGTGGAACTCTTAAAATACAAATCAGTTTACAGATATCGATACAATTTACGAGAAACACAGTTAATCAAAGCAGAAATATGTAATAATAACAATAAACAAATGATTGGAGCGTTGAAGCCATTGTCACAAGATCTGCAACTCTTAAAATGTTTGTAAGTCAGAGAACCTTCACATGGCTGATTCGGTATACTATAGCTTTACATTGCCTTTACAAACGAATCATTACGGTATCGCCATTGGAGTCTTCGGGAATAAACTGGCCGCACTGGGAACAGAACTCCGACATTGGCGCCAACCCACCAGTCTGGGTGCCATCTTAGGTTTCCTAACGTTGGCCATACATGTTCACCCCGCCCCCTGCGTGATGGTTGTTTACGCCGTTCCTGCTTGCGCGCCGCTATCTGCGATGCTACCAATAACAAGTCTGAATGCGACTATTGTAACAGGGTTATCTCTCCGATAGCGAGTCTAGAGTTCCTATGCTCACGACACCTTGAACTTTCGTCTCAGATTTCATACTGTACTTTTCTGCTGGCTTCTTTCATTTCGCCGTCAGTGCACGTGGCAGCCACGTGGCTAACCCCATTGACCGCTTCCCACCTTTCTCAGGTTCTTTACAGGTCTCCCCTCGCTCTCTCTCTTCACCAAAACATCCTCAGTGTCGTCTTCTCAATTCTCCTGCAATAACAGCGCTGCCAATTCTACGGATTTTTATAAAAAGTTAGGATTTTCGGATTTTGTTAAAATATCCACAGATTTTTTAAACTTTTTATTATTTGTTGATTTTTCCTTACATTAGTGTTTTGTTAAACTTTGAGCGTATAGTGTTAATGCATTACAGAATTGTCAATAATTGTGAATCGTTTCCTTGCAACCGCTCGTGTGAACCGACGAAAGAAATAAAGTTAATATTTTGTTTGATTATAGATTTTATAGATCTTAAAAGTCCGTAATACAGAACTATCGGCGCACTCTTTATGCACGGTGACACGCTCGTTGGCACGGCTTACAAAGCAGTGCCTTCCGAGAAGGCTTAACCAATATCCGAGAATCGAAGGGGTCGCAGTTTTTAACATTTCCTGTTACAGAAGATATGCTAAAGTTTAATGTCAACAAAGAAAATGTATGGTCGCTAAAGAGTGGGAGAGAGAGAGAGAGAGAGAGTAGGCACAGCAGCAGCAGTGATGAAGGTGACGATGTATAAAACATGTTCAGAGATATTTCTTACTTGGAGACCATCAGACCTGTTCAGAACGGATTTCGATCCCCCGAGTATATGTTGAAGGGTAATAATTCCATATATCTGTGTTACAATTATTTCTTCAAAATGAGCCCTAGGTATCGAGAAATTAACGCGCAAACATTTGTGAATATTGCTTAAATATTATAATTTTATTCCATTGTTTAACAGTTTCAGCGTGGCGTATCGGTAGCGCGTTTGCTTACCATTTTGCGAACCCGGGTTCAAATCCCCATACTGGCAAATATTTTTATTTCTTTTTTTTTATATGTAGTAATCATTGAACATTGATTTTATTTCATTTAAAATTCATTTACGAATTTTTATTATGCGAAATAACTTTTAAAACTTTATTTACAATAATACAATTATTTACAATAATATAATTACTTACAATAGATACATTATACAATTTTTATTACAATGCTACGACCATAAAAGAGATATTCTGTTAAAGTTCCATTTCCTTTGTAGAACATGAAATATATCTGTTTCAAAAAAAACATTTCAACAATAAACAATCAAATAACGATTACAAAAAAATAAAGTTGGGAATGTATATTCTGTAACAATTTGTTTTAAAAGTTATTTCGCATAATAAAATTCGTAAATGAAATAAAATCAATGCTTAATGATTACTGCATATAAAAAAAGAAATAAAAATATTTACCAGTATGGGGATTTGAACCCGGGTTCGCAAAATGGTAAGCAAACGCGCTACCGATACGCCACGCTGAAACTGTTAAACAATGGAATAAAATTATAATATTTAAGCAATATTCACAAATGTTTGCGCGTTAATTTCTCGATACCTAGGGCTCATTTTGAAGAAATAATTGTAACACAGATATATGGAATTATTACCCTTCAACATATACTCGGGGGATCGAAATCCGTTCTGAACAGGTCTGATGGTTCCCAAGTTAGTTTCAATTGTAGAATATTATTTTGTACTTTGAAATTTAAAGACCTGGAAATAAAAAGTATTCTTAATTTTCACTGTCTCTTCAAATAATTATTGTTTCAGTCGGGAAGAAACATCAAAATAACGCGACACGCCCAGTTCCGCGAGATGTGATTTCACTGTAACACTATCAGAAAAGCTCTCCGCAGATTTCAGCGAAGCAAGAGTATTGCTCATCTGCCGTTCACATTGCACTATGCTGTTGTCACAGGCAGCCTGACGCGCTAGATTTCAAAATCATCCATGTTTATCACAAGCAGTCTCGGAATTTTATTATCAAACTTTTCGTCGTTATGAACTCTACACGGCATCTGCTAATGCTGGGTAAAAATTGATTATAAAAGGTGAATTAAAAAGGACGTTACAACTTTGGAATGATACAGAAATTTACTGAGATAACTTACAGAATCCGTAAATGTGTCATCTTGTAGCAAACAACCTCAAGTTTCACATAAAAGTGTCAAGTGTCAATTTAGTTCGATGTGACTAAAATTTGTCACGCGACGAACATCCCACCGGTAATCAATTTCTTCTCACAGTCGTTGCAGCAAATCGGGCATAACTTGTGCAACGCCAGAGTAGATTCGATTTTCAGGTCGGCCAAATTGTTTGGTTGGGAAGCAACATACACACGATCTTTAATTAAACTCCAGAGAAAGAAATCCAGAGGTGTCAAGTCTGGGGATCGAGGTGGCCATTTATTGGCCCTTCACGGCCAATCCACCGACCTGGGAAGCGATTATCGAGGAAACCTCAAAATTCCGTGAGGAAATGAGGTGGTCTACCATCTTGCTGGTAGTAAACCATCCCATCTCGGTCATCTTAATCGATCTGTGGAATTGAAAAGTTTTGAAGCTTATCAGAAACACAATACCAGTGACAGTTTTCTCCACGAAGAAGAAAGGGCCGTACACTTTCAATTTGTTAAGGGCCCAAAACATATTAACTTTGGGGCTGTCACGAACGTGTTCCAGCGTTGCATGTGGATTTTCGCTGCAGTTGTGGTTGTTCACCATGCCACTGATATGAAATGTTGACTCTTCGCTGAAGATTATTGTGTTGAGGAATGTCTCGTCGTCCTCTATGCGATGCAACATTTCCGCACAGAATTCCGCACGAGCAGCCTTATCTGCACCACTAATGTGTTGTCGCATTGTGAATCTGTATGGTTTCAAGTGTAGACGTCTACGCAGTACTCGCCGAACAGTCTCGCGAGACGCACATCGCGTTGATTTTTGTGGACTGCGGGCAAAGCTCTCCCTAACGTGTTCGGCATAAGGGGCGACCATTAATTACGTGAGGTGGAATAAAGGGGGGGGGTGATTTCTTCCAATCTCCGACACCAACTCCTACAAAAGAAAAATTTCGGGCACCCTTATGCATTAAAAGGATTGCCAGCTTGTGGTCATGGTCATCTTTTTCCTTCGACGGACTATTCCGAATTCTTCGACCAATATCCCTCCAAGTCACATCACCAATATATGCCCTGTACATTCCCAGCACCCTCTTCACCCTCCTCATGTCCTCCCAATCCAGCTCCTTGAAAAAAGTTTTTAGAATCACGGGTTTGGACCGCGTCAACTGATCTGATGTACTTCTTGTGTTTGACCCCTATTGGACCTCTTACGGTAGATATAAACCAAAAATACATTGCGTAGACTGACAAAAGGTCAGAACCGCATGATCTGATCTAGCCGAAATACGAACTCGACCCGTATTTGACTGAGGTTAGCTCATCAAAATTTGAACCACGAGGAGGGTGAAGATAGTCGTGGGAGTGTACAAGGCGTGTATTGGTGATGAGGCGTCGAAACATGATGATGGAAGAATTAGGAGAGGGGAGAAGATGACCATGACCGCGAGCTTGCACTCCATTTCAAGCATAAGGGTGTGAAAGTAGGTTAGGGGGTCTGCGATTGGAATGAGTTACCAAGAGAAATGATGAATAATTAACCAAAAACGGCGGAAGAATTTAAAGTTGAAATTATCAGAGGGCTAAAGTAGATGGGAAAAGGAAAGGTCAAAAATGGGTTTGTAGAGAAATTGCTCCATCGCAATTAAATTGAATTTAATCTCTGTCGAGAAGTATTACACAGTGACAGACGAACAAGAAGGGTGTGAATACGAAAGAAGAGGAGCTGAAGGAGGTTTGGCTTGATGTGATTGATTGTATCGAGGGCGACACTCGGTCTGGGCTGATCGTTATGAATGGGTCGTTTCTCTGAACTCCTCTGGGCAGCGAGTAGTAAGGCTTCCTGGAACACAGTGAGCCGGGCGCGATATCTAACAGCGGCCTTATCGGTGTTTACTTTCGCACAAGTTCGAGTGATCTGGAAGCGATCCTTCCTGTGGCGCGCGGCACTCAGGTCTGCAGACCTGCTTCTGAAGACACTTTGCAAAGTAGCCGAGGATCCGGTCGGGAGCCAACCATCACCAATTGCAAGACGATACGACTACTAAGGGGGCATCCATAAATTACGTGAGGTGAAATAGGGGGGGGGGGAACGGTCTACGGAAATCTCACGTGAGGTTTTGGAAATTTTGTTGGACTGTAGAGCTATATATATATATATATATATATATATATATAAAAAGAGTCTATAAATTGCGCGATTTTAGGGAGGTATTTCGTCGAAAAGTGGGGGGTGTGACCGGATTTTGAAGGGTGAGACCTAAAGAAATAAGGTCTCCAAAAGTTTCGAGCGTGATTTCTAAGGGGGAGGGGGAGGTGTTTCACGGACCAGATCTTACCAGAGGGGGGGGGGGTCCGCACGAAATCTCACCAGAGGAAGGGGGGGTCCAGAAATCCGGTAAATCACCTCACGTAATTTATGGATGCCCCTTAACCTGACGACAGCAACCACGCGAACACGACAATGCAGAGAGACAACGACCCGAAATGACATACACTATGTAACAAAGAAAAATTTCCATGTGGCATAAGTTTTCAGGGAGAAGAAAATCAGTATGCTACGGTTTGCTGATGACATTGTCCTGTTAGCAGAGAGAGCTGAGGAAATTGAGAAGTTACTGAATGGCATGAACAAAATACTGAAGGAAGATTTTGGACTGAATATAAATCAAAGCAAGACGAAAGTGATGAAATGTAGCAGAAATGATACCAATACTAGTGGATTAAATATAAAAATAGGATCGGATAAGATAGGAGAAGTAAGTGAGTTCTGTTACTTGGGAAGTAAAATTACAACCGATGACCGAAGCAGGAATGATTTTAAAAGGAGAATAGCACTAGCAAAAAGAGCCTTCATGAAAAGGAGAAACCTTTTAGTTTCAAATATTGATCTAGGAATTAGAAAGAACTTTTTAAAACTCTTTGTGTGGAGCACAGCACTTTACGGTAGCGAAATATGGGCTTTAGGAATACCGGAAAGAAAGAAAATTGAAGCATTTGAAATGTGGTGCTACGGAAGAATGCTGAAAATTAGGTGGACAGACAAAGTAAGAAATGAACGAGTTTTGGAAATGATGGGTGAGGAAAGAAGTTTGTGGAATAAGCTTACAGAAAGAAGAGACAGGCTGGTAGGTCATCTTTTGTGACATGCTGGATTGGTTAATTTGCTGGTGAAGGGAACAGTTGAAGGTAAGAACTGTAGAGGAAGACAGAGATTAGAATATATGAAGCAGATAATTGAGGACGTGGGTTGTAAGAGGTATGTAGAAATGAAGATGTTGGCACAGAATAGGAAGGGATGGAGGATTGCATCAAACCAGTCGAAGAACTGAAGACAACAAATAAAAAAACTTACCAATATCAGACCACACCAATCATTTTTATATCTTACTAGTTAATGCCCTTGACTTCGTTCGCGTTTGTCAAGAATTTTGAAGGTTTTAGCACGAAACGTAAAGGCTGGAGAACACGCTTGCCAAACCTCGTCAAGCCGTCACAAATTGAAACATGAGGTTGGGCGTTTGGCTTGGCTTGCTGGCACTACTGGCTGATCCGACCGAGTGTCGGTTTTTTTGGCACTAATCAAAGAAGGTTTGCGGCAAGCGCTCGCTTGCAAAGCGTCTACACGTTTGTGCGGACTTGATATGGTTCCATTTAGTTGTGATAGAAGTGTTGCAGGAAAAATTAACAACTGGCCCAACAAGATATTTTACAATTCCTCAAATGCTAATATTCAAAATCGTCACAGCTCATGTGGCAGAAGTTATCATACTGTGCAGATGGTTCATAAAGAAGCTCATAAAATTTTTCTTCCATAAATTCTTTACAATGAAAAAATAATTGATACAGACATTATAATACCGTTAAAACAATAATTATTATAGAATTTTAATTATAAACAATAATTTCATACACTTATATTAAATGAAATTCATATATGAAACTATATAGTAATCATCGTTACATGAATGAAATTATTATACAACAATTACGCGGTGCAGTTTTTATGGATTTTTAACATACACCATCTTCTTTGCCATCTTTACTGTTCTTGTTTTTTTCGTTTTCTTTTACATTTTTATGATAAAAATAAGTTGTGCCAGAAGTGATGGGCGACTCAACGTAAACGTCAGTCAAGCTGGTTTTTTCCAGAACATACAAGCGCACTGGCAAGCGTCTGGATGTCGATGGCTGGCTCCCCAAAATATAAGCAAGCGTTTGTGGAGACTTGGAGTATGCGGCAAGTGGCAAGCGTGTGGACACGGGGTTAAATATTTCCAGGATAAAAGTAGCCTACGTTACTCCCCGACAAATCAGCAACCCCTCAGTGAAAGTCCCGTCAAAATAGGTTCACACACTAACATGTTGTATATAAATTATTTATATTTGTTAATATCTGAAAAATGTGTCATAGTCTAGTGCATTCTAGAACATTCCGAACATTTTTTAGAACACTTTGGTCGAAATAAGGAAAATGCCCAACGTCTCCCACACCCCCAAAGCCGCCACCGTAGTGCACGACGGGAGACTTGAGGCTACTGCCGCACACAAACGCCAGTGGTCTGCGCTGATTAGTTGTGCATGCAAATTTCCTGTGGTCGTGATGACCTGGTGACAAGGTTTCTGTTTCCTGCGCATTCCGCCCCTGCCTCAGGGGGAGTCCTTTAATTACGTGGGGTGTTTTCTCGGAATTCCCCTACTCCCCTCTAATTTCAACTCACGTAATTAATGGACCCTCCCTTAGCCATCTTAAACTAACCCGGTAGTCCTACCAAGTACAGGAAAACTACAGTTTAACGTGGAATCCGAACCATGGAAGCGTTCTGGCGTACTTGACATTACACAGCAAGCTGTGCCAGAGGTGAAGGTCGGGTTAAGGGACTATGAAAATCGCCGCCGAGACAGGAATTCAAACCCGGGACCTTCTATTCCCAGTTAGACACCTTACTCTCTGAGCCATCAGACCGGTCAAGTTCCTGGTGACTACAATACTACACAATATTCTCATATATCTCCCTCGTGGTTGGATTTGTTATTTACTTTTCCCACACGAAAAAATTGATAACTTTGCATTATCCTCTTCCATTTTTTCTTCTTCTGGGGAGTCTACTAATTACGTGAGATGAAATGAGGGGGGGGGGGAGGGATCCGGCGATATCTCAACAAATCTCACAAAGGGGGAGGGGTGGGTGGGAAATGAAGATTCTGCGTTTAGTTAAAAACAAGTAAGAGAAACTTGTAATCAACCGTGGCTTGTGTCGCCAGATCACCCGATTTAAACCCTTGGGGTCATCTATAAATTACGTGAGGTGTTATTCCGGATTTCCGGAACCCCCCCCCTGGTGAGATTTCGTAAGATCTGGCAGGACCCCCCCCCCGCCCCCCTCTGGTGAGATCTGGTCCGTGGGAGAAATCGCCCCCGCAACTTCTTTTGACCTTTTTTTCCTTTTAGGTCACACCCTTCCAAAATCCGGTTACACCACCACTTTTCGACGAAATTCCCCCCCCCTAAAATAATCGACTTTTGTAGACCTTTTTTTTTTAGCTCTACAGTCCAACAAAACGTCACGTGAGATTTCCGTAGACACCCCGCCGCCCCCTCCCCACTTATTTCACCTCACGTAATTTATGGATGCCCCTTTGTGAGTTCTATCTTTTGAGTAAGTTTACGTGAAAGCTGTATGAAGGAAATCCTTACACGTCTGAGGAACTATGAAACAAAATCTATCAAGTAATAATGTCCATTGAGAGAGGTGAAATACAGCGCTTGTTTAAAAGAGGTCAAATGTACATCACCCAAGAGGGTCGACACTTCCAGCATATTTTGTATGGTGAGCTAATGAAATACATAATATTTATATGGTTTCACATACTTATGCATGTCTATGGTGTGTAATTATTGCCTCCGCGGCTGAACTATGTGGGAAGCTGGCCGCGAGCAGTTTCTTCATTGCAGTGCAAGCAGAGGGTAGCGTTTCCCGGCGAACATCCTATATATTCATACACACAAATAAAGAAATCAAACCTGCTTTACGAATGTATCTATGAGCAATGGCAGTAAGCGGAAAACGATACAAAAACATTTCGAAACACTTAAGTCTCTTTTTCCTTGATCGATAAGACAACTAAGTCGATAGCGTTTTCCTCAAAAAAAGATTCAAGGAAATGATTAAAGATTAGACGAAAATTTAATTTAATTGCGATGCAGCATATGCCCCACCGGAAATTTCCCTATACACTTTTCTTCTCAGCTCTTTATCTTTCCAGCTTTTTTTATTTTTTATCTTAAATTCTTAAGAGTGAAAAATCCCCTACCACCTACTATAGTCCTTTGTGAATTACAAATCCTGTCAGTGATTCTGCTCCCATATCTGACAGTCCCTTAGCCTGAAATCAAGAGCCATTCAGTGAGTGGCCATGGTCATCTTTTATCTCCCAGTTCTTCTATCAATAAAAGAACAACTAACTTAGTCCCAATCCGAAGGTTGGTTGGATCCTACGAAGAAGAAGATTAGACGAAGCCATTGTGTCAGAGGTAGGACAGCCAGTTTCTTTTCTCTGGAACCGACAGTTTAAAGTGAAATCCGAACCACAGTTCTTAAAAATCGCTGACACCACCGAGATTTGAGCGGGGGACCAGATCATGAACTTATAAAAAACACCACTGGGCTACCAGACCATTCCTTCTACCAATATGCATACAATTTGTACCATGATATGTGGAATTTGAGCATCACGTGACCGCGTTACGTAATTTGATAGTCTCGATACTGAAGTATCGTTTTCTTGTACCTTTGCCAATTGACATTCACGTAACAAGCGATTGAGAGTCTTGTGTCGTACCTGGTGTTTCACTGTCACTGTGCGATAAGCACTATACGTGCTGTTATTTGGTATACAGTATCGCATAAGCATTGCTATACTTTCGCCTACCTCCCTCGCCAGTTTTTGACCGCGCCACCATCATGCACATCTGCATGTATGCCAAGCCCATACTCGGTCAGTAAAATGTAAAAAAATAATTCTACGGACCGCTAACTTCTCTCTTTTTAGGTAAGGGTGTCAGGGATTGGAATGAGATACCAAGAGAAATGACGAAAACGTTGAAAGAGTTTAAAGATGAAATTTATAGAGGACAAATGTAGGTGGGTGCATGAAAGGGGGAAAATGGGGCTGTAGGGAAATTGCCAGCGGAGAAAGTGCTCCATTGAAATTAAATTAGAATTTTTTAAGGCTTAATTTTTTTACGTATGTGATATTGTCAACCATCCGTGCTAACTGTTATAGGCACGAGCACCGGCACGTTCAGACCTACACCTACAATCGAATTGTCATAAAACGGCCATTAACTTAATGCTTTCTTTGATGCAGACTGGAAACTATTTAGGGGGCGTCCATAAATTACGTGAGGTGAAATAGGAGAGGGGAGGGGTCCGGTGAAATCTCACCAAGGGGGCGGGGGGTCCTACGGAAATCTCACGTGAAGTTTTGGAAAAAAAAATTGTTGGAGTGTAGAGCTAAAAAAAAGGTGTACAAATTGCGTGGAAGTCGATTTTAGGGGGGGTATTTCGTCGAAAAGTGGGAGTGTAACCAGATTTTGGAAGGGTGAGACCTATAAACAAAAACGTCTCAAAAAGTTGCGAGGGCGATTTCTAGGGGGGGGGGGGGTTCTCACTGACAAGAAGTGGTCCAGAAATACACCTCACGCAATTTATGGATGCCCCCTTATTGAACAGACTATTATAGAACAATCAGTGGTGGATCCAGGATTTTGATTTTGGAGGGGCTTGAGCGGATGGATTTTATTTGGGTGTGGGAAGAAAAAAGTCTCCAAATTACGAAGTCGGGGGCGGACCTAGATACTCTTGAGAGGAGGGGGGCTTGAGCCCCATAGAACCCCCCCCCCCCCATGGATCCGACACTGGTAACAATGCAGTAATGTCCTCACATACTGCCGAGCGTGGTGGGTGAGCGGTAATACTCTGGTCTCGCATTGCGGAGGACGGCGGTTCGAATCTCCGTCCGGTCATCCAAATTTGAGTTTTCCATGGTTTCCCCAAATCAGTCGAGGCGAACACCGTGAATTTTCGTAAAACCGTCTACACGACGAGTCGCATCGTATGTGCGGGGATGGATCTGTCGTTGTGACGGTCGTAACGTGTATGTCCTGCTTTAGCACTGGCGGGTATTACTTATCTGCCATTGGACGAGCACGGTATCCATTTTATGCGAACAGTTTTTAGTTATTCGTTTCTGTGATATCTTTAATTAAGTTAGATTTTTATAAAAAATCCTGAGTATCATCTGTCCCACCTTCGCGGTGGAGAATCGCTGGTTTGCGGCATAGCGATGACTCGGTTTGCCAGTCAACCGACGGCAGGACTTTTGGTCGCTGGCGCCTCCTTATCACTCTGTGAGTATTGCGCGGTACCCGTGCAATCAGTTAGTAGTTCCGGCCAATTTGCCGAGTAACCTCGTGTCCTTCTGTATCCAGTATGTAATACGTAAGTCTAATTGACTGCGCGGTTCCGCCCTCTCCGCCCTCTCCGCCTATGTAGTGGCCACTAATTAAGTCCGCTTATCACTCGAGTGTTCCAGGAAGGTTTACTACAAGTCGAGTGGCGGTACCAAGAAATCGCTGAGAGCATTTTCCGAGAAAAGGTCTGTTATCTTCGAGACTCGAGCCGCTGCCGAAAGCCTCTTATCACAGTGCTGCAATCACTTCTCGTATTATGCGTTAGCGTTCGAGACTTACCGGGGGTAGTGATGATTCGATACAAGTAAATACGAGTAAGTACTCGATACTTTGTTTCGATACCGAGTACTTTTCGTATTCGAATTAATTCATTCGATACTTACTCGGTATCGGAAGAAAAGTACTTGTATCGAAGCGAAAGTATCGAAACGCACCCAGTGTTAAATTCTAAATGCATCATCCCTGCGAAATTAATTTCCCGCTGACGTCAAGTTGGTAGTATTTAAAATCAAACAAAATCTGTCTTAGGATAGGCGATCTAATCTCAAAGAGTTTGTTTTAGGTCTCTATTTCATTGTAATGATGTTGTACACTACTTGGCGCGCATTTCGCTATACCTGGCCAATGGTCGCTCCCGCGCAGCCCCACACAAAAACTAAAAGATATGGTTCATGAGCAACTAAGTAGCCCTTGTGAATCGGAAGAAGAAGCTGCTTCAGCTAGCGTTTCCAGGAATATCACTTCTGGAAACATCACAAACAAAAAGAAAACGCACTGTAGTGACAAAGTCTCTCTACTTGTCAAACACTGTAAATGTCTCTAAAAGGCAATTTGTTTACAGAATGGAAAGAAATGAAAATTATATTTCCTTGTCTGTATAAATACGCACAACAGTATCTTATTGTTGTAGCAACGGCAGTATTTACTGAATGTTTGTTTTCTAATGCGGGTGAAACAATGACAAACAAAAGAAACAAGCTGTCCCCAAAATATTTGGAGCAATTGCTTTTTTAGGAAACCTTCCAAAAGCGGACTTTTATTGCTTAAAAGTGTTAAAACTATACTAAATAAATATTTATAGATAAGAGAAAACCTTCAAAGTTTTCTTACTATGTGAGCTTTACTATAATTTTAATAAATAAAAATGTTTACTGACTGTTTGATTTTTTTACACTAGGCAAATAACATAAATTAATTTAGCAACACGTCACGTATATTTTTATATTTCAACATTAATTTAAAAATGTATCGATATGAGTATCAATACTTTTGCACTACTCATATGAGTAAGTAAGTATCCAAAGACAATTTGAGTACTACTCGTTTGAGTAGGTATCGATACTTTGATGGTATCGGAACATCACTAACCGGAGGAGAGTTTCCGAGGTGTAGCCAACAATCAGACCGCCATGGGCGTAAAGGCCCGTTCCCACGATCCCTTGTAACGAAGGAGAGACGGGACGGGACGAATACTCGACCACACGCCTCTTCTAGCGGAGACTAGACGCAGCTACCCACTGTGAGTCGGTAAACATCACAGGCGTGTGTAGCGGTGCGCTGTTGCCATCGGTTTGCAGCAGCGCGAGCGGTGCGCACCCCTTCTGTTGCTGTAAAGCGCTCTGTGTCAAACGACACTAGGCAACGTGGTGCGGAGGTGGCGGCTAGGTAAGTTAGAACTAACCTGTGGCCCGCGGTCGCCCCTACACTTCGGCTAATGAGGTCCAGTCCCGTCTCGTCTTCGTTACAAGGGATCGTGGGAACGCGCCTTAACACCGCTATCGTTTCCTTCGAGGGTTACAAGTTTTCATCACTTAGATGAGTAACTTTCTCCGAGTTACTACGTCAAAATGTCGTGAGACGAAAGACCGAGTACAAGTGCGAGCATGGAAAGAGAAAAAGAATGCCTAAAATTTTATAGAAATGAATAGGAAGAAAAATTTTCAGGTTGGCTACAAAAAAGTCATAAAGGCGAAAACTATGCCTATCCTTAGAGTTGTACTAAGGATAATATTACTACATCAAAGAAAAGTAAGCCTCAAGAAACACAATTCTTCACAAGCAAATTCGGTATCATCAAAGAATATGAAATCACATAGTGATCGTTATTTACTGTGACAGAAACTCGAAAACCTAATATACAAATTAAACACGGTTAAAAAAAAAAAAAAAAAATTACTAAGTACCGGTACTTACAGTATTATGTTGTTTTGTATTGCACCACTACCATTTAACCACTACCATAGTACACCGAGGTGACTAAAGTCATAGGATACCCTGCTAATAACGTGTCGGTCCTCCGTTTGCCCGGCGAAGTGCGCCAACACGACGTGCCATGGACTCATGGCTTTCCGTAAGGCCCTCGTAAATATGGTTATTCGAGAGTTTTCTGCCCGACCTATTCTCTCGACTCTGTGGTGTACGTAAAGATTAGAACCGCCCGCGGTCGGAGTCGAACCGACGACCCACGCCGAGCCGAGGCGGTGTCGGTCTGCTGACAATGTGACTCAGTGGTGCGCCGAATTTTCCGGGAAGCTCTACTACAGGGTACTCAAACAGGTGCGGCAGGTTTCGCGGAAAATGCCTTTTATCTGCACCATTCATGCGCGCGCGACTGTGTATCGGCGAGGCGATACGGCTGCAATCACAGTCTTCTGCACTGAGGCACGGAAAATCACACCGCTGACAGAGCAGCAGAGTGGCTTCGTCAGATGACGGACAACTGCTGAGACTATAATAACCTTTTTTTTTCCTTACTGCTTTACGCCTCCTCGACGGCTAAGGTCATTAGAAGCGGGATGGGACTGGGCACAGGGAACGGGAAGGAACACACCAGCTTGCATGGCTTAAAATGAAGAGGGTAAATAAAGCTCGTCATTAGCTGTAAGTCTCTTCTTCACTTTGCAATTTTTTTCAGTCCAACTTTCTTTTTTAACGATACCCCCGACATTTGACATGACCTTCATTTCGTTTGATGAGTTGAATTTGATGTACTGTACAAGATTGGTCAAAAGAGGTTCCCTTAGTTTTTTAGTTTCCTCGGTCATCTTTATTCAACAAATTTTCTGGTCCTAGTTTTTCCCATTTATATCCCGATCTGACATGCATTTTTGTTTGGCTTTACACTCATATTAGAGAAATTTAGGCATTTTTCCACGTCAAAACAATTTCTGATTCAAGTGATTGTAATTTTTTTTTTTTTTAAATCCTTAGACGAAACTCTAATTTTGTATTAATTTAGCTACGGTGCCTGTCTTCCAATTTCAATAGTTAGAATAGAACTCAATATTATATACTCAGAAAATCACCTTCGTTGAACTTTTGGGGTGAGCTGCGTCTTTGAAGTGCAATCATGCCAAAAATGACAGGTAGTAGTAGGAAGAATTTGGCAAGTTCTTTCTCTTTAAACTGACTCCTGAATAGGTTGGATAACGAGTTACAGTAGTTTAGTTACAATCGGCCATGGCGATTTCGAAGGAAGCATCCCGGCATTCGCCTGGAGTAAATTGGGGAAAACATGGAAAACCCAAATCTGGATGCCCAGACGGGGATTCCAACCCGCGTCCTCCCGAATGCGAGGGCAGTAGCGTAGGGGCTAGAGTGCTAGCTCCGCGTGCCTCAGGTCGCCGCTTCGAATCCGGCCGCGGGCATGGGTGTTAGGTGTTGTGTGTCTGTGTAAATGTCCTGTCCGTCCTGTGGTGTCCATACTTAGAAGATACAATATATAAACACTGGATGACGACTAAGGATTGCAATCCCGCAGTGTTTCCAATCCCGCGGGATCCGCGCGGGATTTGCGCCAATCCCGCGGGATCCGTCTTAGATCATATTATGTGCCTTACAATACATCACATAAGTTTAAAAATGTGGTTTGTTTAATGGCCAACTTACCAGAGTTTTTTTTTTTTTTAATTATAAATAAACGTTCCATAACACCGAGAAAAGCACTCCATTTCACAAAGTGAAGTGAATATACTCTGTAAAGTGTAGACTTGGCTCAGAACAAGATCTCATAACTTTCTGTCACTGCACAAGCACGAGACTTCGCCTTTTTTTGCGTGATTCATTATTATATCTCCTGATTCCCTGATTGATATTACAGTTGATTCAATGTTATTAAAAGAAACTACTCACCAACACGTAAACTGTCAGGTATTTCAGATTTACTTATGTGGCGTAACGACGTTTTTATAGTGGAAATTATTATTTCTTAGTAAGAAAGGAGACTTTCTCGGCGAATGATTGCAGTGGAGTCCTCATTGGTTGTATCTCCGGATTTCATTGCAAACACACGAAATTACACACGTGAGGAAAACGGCGGAGGCAACCGTCGAAGTATGGTGTTCCTACAACACAATTTGTCGATACACCCGTGAAAATTTCATTGTAAGTTTTTTTACCTTTAGTCGAAATAATAACAAGGAGAAGAGGTATTAATCGATAGCCTGAGCGGCAAATGTAAACAGGCAGCTTTCGTCAAAGAAACGCATTGAGGCAGCGGCAAAAACAACAATAAGTCAAAGGATATACAATTTCCTTTTGATAGCTGTTAAATAAATAGGTACGCGATCGTTAAAATTACGTTAACATTATTCGTTGATATGACTAATCAAATTTTCAGCCGCAAATTAGAAAATTGTCACAATTACTTAATCTGCAAATATAGAAAATGGGAATAATGAAACCGTGAATAAAAAGCTGTAACCGTGTAGTTCAGATAACGTGTGCGACACTTAAAAAATAATTATATAGTTAGAAAATCGTACTAAATACGCACCATAACTCAAATTACAGAAATGTGTACTCGAAACAAACGTAAGTTTTGATGAATACGTAAAAGTGGATCTATTTACTTACGAATGAGGAAGATTGACACAAAGAAACGCTTGTTCACACGAGTGAAATGTCAACTGGAAGGGTACAGGCAAACAGTGCAAAATAACCGACAGAGACCAAATGGGGCATCGAGTCATGCAGACTGACACGCGTTTCCGCCGGATTTTGCGGATTGCGGATCCGCTTAATTTTGTGTAGGATTTGCCGGACTGTGTAATGATGCGGGATCCCGCGGGACTGCGGGATCCCGCTTTGCTGGATTGCAGTCCCTAATGACGACTGATTCACTGGATGCTATAATAATCACATTGAGCTGGCTGTATGGCCTCAGCTGCCGAAAGACATTAAAAAAAATTAAAAGAAATGCGAGGCCAGAACGTTAACCGTTCACCCGCCACGCTCGGTACTATAGTAACTAAGCCCCGGATTTTTAGGATATAAAAAAAAACTAAATTTAGGTTTATTAAATTAACATTTTAGGCTTTTATAGGTCTTTAAAATTCTAATCTAGGAATTTACAAATTTTTAAGGAAAAAAAGATTAAAATACGCAATATATATACTGCCATTGTATTAAAAACATTGTGACTTTATAGTACAACAATGTCAAGTACTCTTTTAAAAATTCCAACATCACATTGCTCGTTCACATTAAAACACGCGTCATAAGCCACTATTGTGTTCAATACATTGTGTCTTTATTGTGGACTTAAAACCACTCATTTAAAACTTCTAACGAGGTACTCTCACAGATACAACTGGGAATGGTGACTGGCCGGATCGCCCAGGTGACACTAACTTGAATCGATGTAGAAGAAGGAAAGGAAATGTAGAAGAACAAAAGGACATTTTTCAGAAGGAAGGGAGTCAAGGAAACGGCCGTTGCCTGTCAATAAGGTACTGTTCCGGAATTTACATGGATGTGAAAAGGAAAAACAACGGAAAATAATTTCAGAACAGCCGACGGTGGGATTCGAACCGATGGCTTCTCCCGAGCGCAGATTACTCACTAGCTCAGGACCCGTATCACTGAGTTAATCCGGTCGGTTATTTAAGTAACAAAATTACAGGCGGACTGGATCAGTACATCGAATTAGGTCCTTTTGGGTTCTGAAAATCGAATTAGGTCATTTTAGGCCATAACATATAAATTAGGTTCTTTTAGATCCTATTAAATTTACGAATATTATTACTTAAGACAAAAGAGAAAATTAAAATTTCGAGAATATTAGGCTGGGAACAAAATAGGTTCGAACCTAAGAAACCGGGGCTTAAATTAATAACGAGTTTCGGAAGGTGTTCTAGCATATCTAAAAAGCATTCGTTTTAAAGTGCACACATTAAGTTCCCTTTGCGGTTACGAACATTGTAATAAATATGGTGAAATGTAGGGATAACCCAAAGATTGGTTCGTCCCTTCCGAAGTAGACAAACTAAGACTGCTATCAGTGGTATGACGAGCAGTTCCTTAGTTCCTTTCCTTTCCTTCTTAGGGGGCATCCATAAATTACGTGAGGTGAAATGGGGGGGGGTCCGGCTAAATCTCACCAAGGGGGGACCGAGCGTGGTGGTGTAACGGTTAGCGTTCTGGCCTCGCATTCGGGAGGACGGCGGTTCGAATCCCCGTCCGGGCATCCAGATTTGGGTTTTCCATGGTTTCCCCAAATCACTCCAGGTGAATGCCGGGATGCTTCCTTCAAAAGGCCATGGCCAAATTCCTTCCCATTCCTTGCCCCCATCCTTTCCCGTCTCTAAAGACCTAGTTGTTATAGGAGACGTTAAGCAGTTAAAAAAAAAAAAAACCAAGGGGAGGGGGGAGCAATGGAAATTTCACGTGAGGTTTTGAAATTTTTGTTGGATTCTAGAGCTAAAAAAAAAGGGTCTGCAAATGATGGGAAAGTCGATTTTAGGGATCGTTTATCGTCGGAAAGTGGCGGTGTATTCGGGCTTTGGTAGGGTGAGACCTAAAAAAACAAGGTCTCAAATAGTTGCGAGGGCGATTTCTAGGGGGGGGGGGGGTCTCACGGACCAGATCTCACCAGAGGGGTGAGGGTGGACCAGATCTCATGAAGTCTCACAAGAAGGGGGGGGGGGGAAGCGTTCCGAAATCCGGAAAAACGCCTCACGTAATTTATGGATTCCCCCTTAACCAACCTTCTTTACGCCTCGTCGACGTCATCAGAGGCGGGATAGGACTGGGGACAAGGAACGGGAAGGTATTCGGCCATGGCCTTTTGAAGGAAGCATGCCGACATTCGCCTTTTATTTGGTAATGTGGTCGGTAAGCTGGGGTAGCTCAATATTAACCGTAGCGTGAGAATACATGTGTCTGCCTGCGACGTACAATGTCATCTGACGCCTACAAGCGGCCGTATATAAACTACGTCACACGTTACGGGGGCCACAAATTACGTCAAACGGAGAGCGATGCTATTACCCAACGCGACGTCACATCAATTAAAAAAAAAAATGCAGCCGAGGTAACGTTTACGTTATCATTCCTTTTTTGTATACCATTATGATTAAGGAAAAATTTATGATGATCGATATACTCTTGCATTGTTTTATTTACATAATCAGTTATTTTTATATTGATTAATTTAACTAGTGTAAGCCCGTGACTGTTTTTTGCGTATCTTCACGGGCTAGAATAGTTACATTTTTACGATGAAAGATTATGACAGGTTGACCTCACTTGACCTGTGTTTCAGGATGAATAAAATCTCTTGAGCTTGAAGAACTCAGAAGCATTAATAGAGGTAGGTATTAAACACGGACAGGGACGATCGCGCTATCGTATAATTTTTTTCAAAGGTCATAGACTCGAACTTGCTGAAATATAAGCTTCACTTGTATTTGACTCTTAAAGTTAACTCTGCAAAATTCCTGTTTGCTTCAAAAGCATCACGTTGTTTTTTTTTTTTTTTTTTTTTTATTGAGACTGGGCAAACACTCGTAATCATTGGTCATAGTATCTGTGACGGCCAGAGAACTTAATACACATACCATATTATTAAACAGTTGAGCAACTCCGCAGAAATAAGTTGCCAGAATAGATGATTCGGTAACATATTTTGGCTGATGTCCACTTAAAATAACTTAATAACTCACGTACAACGAACATGAATAAATACCATTAACGAAAGTTGTTAGTAGAATACCTAAAAGCAAATAAACGGTAATGCATAAACTTTGGGCAAGCAACAACATTATTGAAAGATTTAATTAAATTGATATTTATCCTAAGCCGCAATGACAACTGGCATTCATGGTTACAGCAGAGACTATGAGTAATTAATTTTTTTAAAGGTTTTTTAAAATTGCTCTCATTAGCAACATGTTACTGAAAATCAGATCCATGTTTTTTTTTTTCAGTCGCAAAATTTATCAATATTTTTTTAACTAGGAAACGTTACGAAATGCAGACTTAACGAATGTATTATGTTAATTAATTTGGTAGCAGTTGCTTAGCTATTAATGTGTGGTCATAACCACGAATTTCTTCTTCTAATGGTATCTCTGGTCACTGTTTTGCTAGCGAGGATTGACACGTGACACCGTTCTCTAACCAATAGCTATAGAGGTGAATGAGTGAGTTTAGGGAATTATATAGTAGACTAGCTCTCATTTTTATGTTGATAATAGTCCAATTAGATTTAATTTGGGTTTTGACATTTTTATTTTAATTTTTTAAGGTTTTGTATCTGTTCACTAATATTAACTGTTACAATAAGAATCTATATAATAAAGTTTTATTCAAATCTTTTTTGTTTTTTTTCGAATCCAGGTCTTCCGAACGGCAGTCAGACGCTATATCCCATTTTTTATTGATTAGTAAACACAAAAAACACATAATTGTTTTCGTGAATAAATAGAATTGAATTTAATTAAATTATAAACTTTTGAATAAATTGTGCTGCATCCTTTCCTTCCGTATTGATATTAATATTATACCAAGTATTTTCAATAATATAATTTTATTTTCATTTATATTTTGAATCAAGTATGGGTCAAACTTTATTGTTAATTTTGGCTTGTCTCCATATTTTTTTAGCTTAATAATTGCTTGAAATAAAACGATTTATTAATTGTATGATAAAGTATTTCACTTATAATTACAAAAGTAATCGAGGATAATCAAGTTCCACAATGTCAAAGCGAAAATTACAAACATATTACATATCTATTCACTTGAATAGTCATAACTGAAATTTAGGATTCGAAGTTTGTGACGCAAAAAAAAAACCTAATTTTTCTGCAATGTCAGTTAGTAGCAGCAGTTACAAGATTACGGTCCGAATTTAATAAAATGAAAGCCTTAATTTAAGCTTTTCTTGCAAGAGCAAAACATTGGAAGGCATCCCCAACTTGTCACCGACAAACGTAGAGGATGGCGACGTTTTGGTCCATGTTCAACATTTAGCCTAAATGCCCTTTTCGAGACCTAAAAACGAGGTTTGAGGATGTTGTGTCTATGAAAATAACGCACTGTTACCCTATCCACATAGTGCCGTTGAGGAATCGCATCTCGTACTACAAGAAGAATTGATCGGAACAGTCGCCATCGAACAACTCGAGGCGCAGTTCAGGAAGTGGTATCAGCAGTTCGGGCCTCAGAAAAGCCGCGTTCCCACGATCTCTTGTAACAGAGGCGAGACGGGACGGGACCTCATTAGCCGAAGTGTAGGGACGACCGCACGCCGCAGGTTAGTCCTAGCTTACCTCGCCGCCACCTCCCCACCACGTTGCCTAGTGACGTTTGGCACAGAGTACTTTACAGCAACAGAAGGGGTGCGCACCGCTGCTGCAAACCGATGGCAACAGCGCACCGCTACACGCGCCTGTGATGTTTACCGACACAGAGTGGGTAGCTGCGTCTCGTCTCCGCTAGCAGAGGCGGCCCTGTTCCCATGGCGTGTTGTCGAGTATTCGTCCCGTCCCGTCTCGCCTTCGTTACAAGAGATCGTGGGAACGCGGCTTAAGATACACCTGTTGCTTATCCTGTATTATGAACTATCACGAGAAAGCTTTTTCTTCTTCGCACCATAGGTACCTCAAATAAGCCCAGGTGAATGCCGGGATACTTCCTACAAAACGTCATGGCCGAATTCCTTTCGGTTCCTTGTCCCAGTCCTTTCCCGCCTCTAATGACCTCGACATAGACGAGGCGGAAAACTATATAAAAAAAAGCATTTTCACATCTCGTGGAAAAGGGTTTTTAGCGAAAGTTAAACCGATATTCTTAGGAGGGAGGGGGAGGGGGAAAGAGTAACGTCGATATTGAAGGCCATATTTCAAGCATGTCAAAACAGGCACATAGCAACTACACTTGAACAAGCGGACGGGAGACAAGCCCAGCAACACAGATCATGGCGCCAAGCCGGCCGAATACTTTCGCCGAATATTCGGCCAGGAAGTCGGCAGAATATTCGGTTTTCGGCGTGTGGCCGAATACACTATTCGTTGCAAGTCTAATATATTGTAAAACACCTGCAGGCTCAAGACCTAGGACCAAATAAACGAATAAAAGGCCTGACCTGAGCTGAGCTGACCGCTAGTGTTGAATGGGCCCTCACTCAGCTGGCATGAGTAAAACGCGGCAACGCAGCACGGAGGGGAAGCGCACACCTGCTTTGTGTCGGAAACGAGAGGTAGCACTTAACGCGCCGTGTTGAAACGTCACATCACACGAAATAGGACAGCAAGAAAAGGAATTCTCTTAATGCAATGCTGTTGTAGACCATTTTTCCGCAGTTGCTTAGTGACTCTATTTACATAAAACGTAATGCTCATATGTGTGTCCGCTATAGACTAAAAACATGACTGGACCGATTTACGCGCGGTTTTTGTATATATATATATATATATAAAATGGTGGGCGTTGTCAGGAGAAGGTTTAAACCTATTGTAATCGTCGAACAGAACTATAGAAAAGAAGTAAAACTAAATAAATAAAACAGATTGCATCTATATTAGGAATGGACAAATGAAAAAATATATCGTTAAATATAGTATGGTATTTATATATACATCGATAAAAAATATAGATATATCGATATATGGACATTTTTGCCTAAAGTCAGTAATTATTTAAAAAATATTTCCAAAATATATCAAGTTTAAGAAAATTGAAGACATGTGGAAATTACGGAAAAATTTATCTATTTTACAATCTATCTGATGTAGATTTCAAAAGAACTCTATTCTATACGTTTCCCCGTCAATACTCTTGTTGTCCGGTGCCGCCAAGTAATTACAGAAGCCACTCTTTCGGAGAACACAGAAGTTGCTTGGCTTATCAGGTATCTGGCCTACGCATTAACTGTTATTTATCAATGAAGAAACCAGCTGAAAACAGAAGCTGTTAATTTACCAATAGCGTTAACACCGCAACACGGATATTTAGTCAATACGTATTCTTAAACTGTAAAAATAACCTAACCGTTAACATTCAAATTGTTGACAAAAAGATGACATTAACATAAACCTGTTAAAATGTAAGAGCCTTTTTTAACATCGTAACCGTCGATTAAAACCTGTTAAATTACAACGTTTTGCCTTTTTAAGTAGCTTTCAGAAGGTTGGATATGTACGTATATTTAGCCAATACATTTGTAACATATTAATTTGGATAATTAATTGTTGCGTTCACACAAAAAATATCGAATTGTTACTTAAAATTGATATTCCAAATAAAATATCGATATTTCGATATTTTTGCCCATGCCTAATCTATATATTTTGAAAGGCAATGTTAGTATGTGTGTCCGCTATGGAGTACTTCTGCAGTACTTTTTGCTATAATATTATTGGGTATTAGAAATGGGAAAAAATTATTTCATATAAGCATGCAGTTATACGCTGCATGGCTTCTGCCTGAGAAAACCAAGGTATTTCTGTTGTGCGAAATGGATTTCCCCAAAACATTTTAATCCACCAGAATTGCAATAACTATAAATCGAAAAATAATTACAATTTATTTATGTAATCCAAAACTTAAAAATAATAATGTACATGTAAAAAAGTATTTTTAACAGGAGTTAAATATCAAACTTTCAGTTGTGTTCAAATCAGGCAATAGCGAAGCATCGCCGGGTCAGCTAGTTAAACGATAAAAATAACGCCAATGCAACTGTTTTTGGCCTCATCAGCGACTAATCTAACAAGGGGAGGGCACGACCTTGGGATTTTATTTTTGGATGAGATTTTGCGTAATAATTGTACTCCTTTAGGATGTTTACCTCCTGCAATTGTAAGACGCAACGCTCAATAGATTCGGAGAAAACGGCCTTTGAAAATTCAAGCCCTGTGTACATACTAGTGAAATTCCGGTTAGGTCAGCAGCGGAATAGCACAGTCAGTAACGAGCCTGCGTCATGTCTGTGCGCTCTGGGTTCGAATCTCGATTCCGTCTATAATTTCTTTTCAATTTTTTTTTCAATTTTTATATCAACTACTCTTTAACTTAAAATGCTATAAAAGTATAATAGTTACAATATTTTATTGTTTAAAATACACTATTACGAATGGTTATAATAATAATATTTATTCATAAGTAAAAAAACATTCATTGTGTTTTTTTTATTACTGATTTTATTTAACATACACTTTTATTACAAATGTGAGCTGGGATGATAGTCATCATAAAAACATTTAAAACAATAAATTTTTTAGCATCGAGCACAATTAATGAAAACGGAATTTTTACTAGAACAACGGTAACATCCGAAATAAAACTTAGAACACCGTTAATAAAATAACTTAAAATTTAATTATATTTTTTTAAGAATATTGTAACTATTATAGTTTTAAAGTATTTTAAGTAAGTTATAGGGTACTTAATATACTCATATTATGATTTAAAATTTGAAATTCAAATTAAATAATCAATAACATTGAATAAAAACTTATTTAATTGTAAAAACATAAAAATAAAAATGAAAAAAAAATAGACAGAATCGAGATTCGAACCCAGAGCGCACAGACATGACGCAGGCTCGTTACTGACTGGGCTATTCCGCTGCTGACCTGACCGGAATTTCACTAGTATATAAGCTGGGCTTGAATTTTTAAAGGCCGTTTTCTCCGAATCTATTGAGCGTTGCGTCTTACGATTGCAGGAGGTACACATCCTAAAGGGGTACAATTATTACGCAAAATCTCATCCAAAAATAAAATCCCAAGGTCGTGCCCTCCCCTTGTAAGTTATAAGCAGTGGAGAGTCTGCTTAAGTTAACACCTCTGGATCTGCTTGCTTCTACAACTATATCACACTTGCAACTCATCTATCTCCGGAGTAGTTTGATTCGAGAGGTTGATGGAAAGTGATTTTCTGGGTAGAGCAATTCTTGGAAGATTGGAAGCTAAGAGTTGCATTATATGCACAGAGACGTGCGAAGTTTATTGAAACAATTTCGTGTTACGTTTTAGCCAAATTTCTTTGCAGAGGACATAATCCATTTAATAGGATTAAAACAAAAAAAAAAATTGTGAACAGAGATGCAAGGAAAGCTGGACAAGATATCCAGTTCAGTTAGTCAACATAAAAAATGCCAAAAAGAGTCATCTTATTAAATATACAAAAAAAGAAAACTAAAAAAACAAGGATTACTATGATTAAAAGGTGGAGAAGGATCTGCTTATTGAAGCGACATTGTGTTAAATATCTTGTCTCAACATTTTACAGTAAGCTCAATTTATCAGGCCACATTAGCCAGGTAATTGAGAGAATATTCAAAATACTTCATTTATTGGAATGTGATGAGGGGATCAGACCATTGCTTCAAAGTGGCGATGCAGGACGGAAATCACATTTTTTGTATGAAATACGTGTAGGAGGGAGTGCAAAGGAGGCAGCCAATATTTTTTACGGAGATTACCATAGAACACAGTAACTGAAATGATAGAGGAGCTGGATTGGGAATCATTGGAAGAAAGGAGGTGGGTGAAAAAGAGTGATGTCAACTCTAAAAAAAAAGAAATATTTTACGCCAAATCTACGTTTAGAACAAGCCGAAAATATGTTAATTTTCGAAAAATTCTGAAAAAATCCAACATTATTAAAGGCTACATTAACATGTCTACCAGAAAAAACTCTACCCAAATTAAACTCTAACAGCTGTTCCATGAACGTCACTACCATTCAACACTTCTATCGATATTAAATCCTACCAACATAATAACTAAACCAATAAACGATTCTACCAAATGTTATTTCTACCCAGTAACGTCTCTACCATTCACGAACACTACAGCATGAAAGCTCTACCAAAAACATCTCTGCCACGGGAATCTCTAACAAACGCAATATCTACCATAAATATGGCTACCTCTTTCACTCTTTACCAATCACAAACCTACCATTAACATATCAACCAAATGGTAAACCTACCAGAATTCAACCCTACCAGGAAAACCTAACTTAACTATTTAGAATGCAATGAAAAGCGGAGAAAATATTAATTATCTGGCGTCTGAGCGACGCATGTAGTGATGTATAAATTTTATCTTGAAAATTATCTGAAACAAAACTTAAATATATATTTTAGCTAAAAATAAGAATAAACAATACATGTTTAATGTTTCATATAATTTGTTTAAACAATCTTTTTAAATCTTTTTACGGAGATGACCGTTTTATAATTTTACAAGTATAAAGCAATCAACTTAAAATTAACAAAAATTAATAATAATTTTATCGCTCCAAGAAAATCGTCGACTTATCAGGTAAAAATGCTAAAAAAAAATATGCTGTGTGCTAAACTGTTTGCTTTCATGCTAAATTACTTCAAAATATGGTAAATTTAGCCATAAAAGTGCTAACTTGGCAGCACTGATTGCTGATAGAATTAGGAGTAGCATGTGGAAGGAAAAAATGACTATCGCAATTAGATTTCACGCATAAGGAAGTGGATAAAACTTTGTTTTGCGGGATGCCAGGAGGTGAACGGTTGTAAGTGACAGTACAGTGCTACTTAGTCGGTGAGTTGGTTTATCTGTCTCCACGTGGAGGGAACACACCTCTCGTCTCGCAGGCTGGACCGCCTTATCTCTGCTATCTCTTGTACACTCCCATTCCTGCTCCACCTAACATCGTAGTAGCAATTCCTCTACCCTAGTATCGTCATTATATTCTAGTGTAGCACTAGCAATTATACCGAATGGAACGGAGTTCTCGCAGAAAAAAAGCGAAACAGGATGGATCAATGTGTACAATAAACCAACATAAACATTTTTTTTTAATAACCCATTCAGTATTTATTTCTAAAATATAAATAAATACACTAGTATTATAAATGCGAAAGTAACTGCCTGTTACGTTTTCACGACTAAGCGGCTAACTGATCTTTATGAGATTTGACAAGGAAATACTGTGTATTATTAGAAAGGACATGGGAGACTTTTCAGGATAAATAATACATTTCGTTATGAAATTTTGAAAAATCGAACGGTGACAGACAGACGGATACAGTGCGTAAGTTTCTGTAATGTTATATCGGTCGCTCAGTCTCTGTTTCTCTCGCAGTCAGTTTGTGTACATCTGTTTATATATTTCATCTAGTATTGACAACTTACTGATGGCTTTCCCGTCATATTATCCCGACTTTCTACTTTTTGCGACACGTTTTATATAACTTACAGCTTTCTATATCCAATTCCATCAATAAAATTCTAAGTCTCCGCGTAAGAAGTCGCGGGTAATCTATATACCAGGTATTAAGGAGCACTACAATATGAAAAAACAAACATGTACGAGAGACTATCATAAGCCAATATCATCATTACATATAGTGATCTGGAAATGTACGCAACATAACCCCACAGGCCAGACAAAATCAAATAACAATTCTTTCACCAATTCACTTCTTTCAACTTCTATTCACGAAGCTAGCAACACACTACACTGAATACGCACACATCACAGTAAAAATACTTGAATACACTTCCAATCAATGCGGAATGCGATGCCAAACTTTTTTTGGCTTAGGGCTTTACGCCTCATCAACGTTGAAGTCATCAGAGACGAGAGAGGATTGGGAACAACTACCGGGAAGGAATTCGGTCATGAAGTTTTGAGGTAACCGTTCTGACATTCCCTTGCTAAGGTTTCGGGAACTCGTGCAGAACCTAAATCTGGATAGACGAACGGGTATTCGATCCCGCATCTTCCAAAATGCCAGACCCACGCTGGGTAACCGAAAACCAACTCAGTTAAATTTCGCAAGAAGTTGCGGTGGGAGGGTAGAGACACCATGGCCATGTTGCCGAGATCGCATCAGAATAGCGGAATTTTCCCATAACGACATGGGTACTGTATTTCTGAAAGACTGATTTAAGTAACATTGCGATGCGGTTCCAGGTTTATTGCCACCGACTGTACAGATAAAAGATAGAGATAAGGACCAGTATGATGCTGTGCCCTCTAATCGAACTGCTAGCGTGTGCTTCAGAAAACACTAATGCTGTCGTCTCGAACCACTTATACGAAATTACTAAAAAAATAATTTAAAAAATGGAGTTGAAGTAAGATAGAATTATTATTATTATTAGAAACTGCCTCGTTGCAACAAGTTTCGGATTTGGAGGAAAAGATGATAACTTAATATTCAGGTCCATTTCGACTTTTAATCAGTTTCCATTTTTTTTTTTTAAGGAAAACCAGAGTTTGAAATTTTGCTTCACACACACACACACACACACACACACACACACATATATATATATATATATATATATACATACATATATATATATATATATGTCACAGCATAATATTTATTTATTTCAAAACTTTCTTTACGTAAAAAAGCGATATTCCCGACTATACTACAGCCAAAATACATACGTGGTATACTCTCGTATATGTCTTTTAATGATTTGTCACCCAACAGTACGGTTGTAGGCCCAATATCTGAATCCGTCAATTTTGTCTCAGATTCTACGTTAAATGAAATGTAAATGGCTCCCTTATCCATCATTCTTTGTCGTTGTTAAATGGGGGAAAATATTCCTTCAGATTGGTTTTCAAGCCCAGCAAATGTTCCTCGGTATATTCTGAGGCGAATTCGGGCTACCATTTCGCAAAACGCTGCTCCACAAATGTCACGGGTTTCATCAGAACAACATCCCTGGGGGCTTCAAGCTGCCAGCTCATCTCGCAACCGGATAGGCATAGCGGTTCAAGAATAATTACAGATATCTGCGAAGCGATACCTTTCTTATAAGTCAGCTGTAGCTCGTTAGCATGGAACAGACCTTACGTAACGCTCTGTGCTGTGACCTATAAATCACTAGCGATGGAGCGATGACATCAACTTAACCGCTCACTTCCGCAAAACATTCACAGTTAACGCGCTGTCAACACGGATTTATGAGAAGCGACATCATTGTAAAACTTCACTACACGCAAAGGCTCTCTAATCACGAGTAACACAATACATAAGCTTCAATACGAGGAAACCATTCGTGTTTTATGGCTTTACACCTCGTCGACGTTGAAGTCATTAGAGGCTGAGGTGCAAGGAACGGAAAGTAATTCGGCCGTGGCCTTTTTGAAGGCTAGTGCTGTTCTGCTTTTAACACCATTTCTGCTTCGGCCGTCTGTTGCAATTTTACTTCCTAAGTAGCAAATTTAACTAACTTCTTCTATCGCATCCGACCCTATTTTTATATTTAACTATCTGTTACCCGCGACTTCGTACGCGTGGACTTAGAATTTGATAGCTAGAATTGGATACACAAAGCTGAAAGTTACCTATACGTCACAAACGACAACGAGTTGGTATAATATGACGGGAACGTCATCGATATACCACTCTACCGTCGAACCTGTCTCGTCACTAGAACTGTTATTCATATCGGAAAAAAGTATCCTATTTCCTTCCAGAAGACAAAGTATTTCCCCTTCATCGGTATACACATATAGTCGTCAAAACGGAACAAAAAGACGGAGACTTACTTTCGCATATGTAACATTATTAGTGTCGGCCTCGGTAGCGTAGGGACTAGAGTGCTAGCTCCGCGTACCGAAGGTCGCCGGTTCGAGTCCGGCCGAGGGCATGGGTGTTTAGTGTTGTGTCTGTGAATGTCTTGTCCGTGTTGTAGTGTCCTTGTGTCAATACCTAATAGCAACAAATCACATTGAGCTGGCTGTATGGCCCCAGTAGCCGAATGCCATTATATATATATATATATATATATATAAAATTATTAGTTTAGATCACACACAAACTGCCTGTGGAACCAGTATACTGTGAATGAAGTAAACGCTTAAGGCACTCTTCTACCGCCTACGATGTGCCACGCATTCCAGCCCTGAATTTATGGGACCTACATTTCAACATTGTATCCTTACTACAAAATTCCAGGCTTGGCTAAAACCATGAAAAATAATTATTAAAGATTTTTGCTCCCAGCGGGGTATGAACCCGAAGCCAAACGCGAAATTTCTTATGAAGCAAGCCAAGTACCTTACCTACTGCGCTACAAGCCCTGTCTATCGCTTCGCATTACAGACACGTTTACATATTATGCGTCTGTCTTTCATAAATCAATGACAATATGTATTATCTATACAGAAAATAGTATCCCATGTTCATCCTAATGTCAACTCGTAGCATCTCCTTGTGAAATTTCATCACGATCGGATTAGCCGTTTAGCCCAAGAAACATAACAAACAGACAGAGTTTAGTATAGATCAGTGTTTCCCAACGTGGGGCCCACGCCCCACAGGGGGGCAATTTGGTTTTTTTAGGGGGGCAATTTAGAAATTGACTTGATACGACTTTACCACTTTCTCTTCGGGTTATTTAAATGCATTGCTAGATATAGGTACAAAATATAGCAAAAAAGCAAATTCTTAAAACAGTGCTGTAAATAATTATTAGGTATAGTTTCGTTTGATGTTAGCAAAATATATCATCTGGAAGATTTGAGTCGTCAACTTGACCTTTTTGGGATTCACCTCGTAATGTTCCGCTTGTCTCGGGAACCCGGACGTTTTAAAATACGCCAATAACGCCATTGTTCGTGATTGTCAGCGTCGCGTCGTTCGGTTAACATCGGGTGAGGTTAGAGAAGATAACATACAAAAATGTGTATTTTTGTAAAAGTAAAAAAATTACACCGATAATTAGTATTCATAATTCTTGCAGGGAGATTCGTATCATTCTCAGACGTACCTATTTCGGAAATTAATGTGTAAGACAAAAATTAATATAAAATAAACAAGTTATTTCAATTAACATTTTTATTCAAATCTCAAACATTTACTACTGTATTAGTAGTCTTTAACATCAAGCGCAAGGATCACACTAAATTGCCATAATAAATCTTTATTAAAAATCTTTTGAATTTTAGTATATCATTATATGTTTTTTAATTTTGCTTGCTGTGTTTTATGGCAATATTAAAGTGTTTTCTTTCAAAAACCATCCTATATGAGTTTCTTTAATAACAAATAATTTTTTTTATTAAAAATTACGTATGGGGGGCAAAAGAAAAAAAAATGTTAAAAGTGGGACATTACCCAAAAAAGGTTGGGAAACACTGGTATAGATCTACTATTACTGGTATCATTTCTGCTACACGTCATCACTTTTGTCTTGATTTGGTTTATATTTAGTCCAAAATCTTGCTTCATGACACTCTGTAACTCTTCGATATCTCAAGCCTGTTCTGCTAACACGACAATGTCATCAGCAAATCGCAGCATACTGTTTCTTTTTTTCTCCGTGAGCACTTATGCCACATTCAAATCATTCTTTTACTTCCTTCACTGTTTCTTCTTCATACAAGTTGAATATTAATGCGGACAGACTACAACCTTGTCTCTCACCCTTATTAACTGACGCATGTCTATTATGATCCTCTACTTTTATTATAGCTACTTATAGAGATTGTAAAGTGTTGTACTATTTCGGTATTTTAGACCCGACTTGTGTACAGTCTAGAACTTGATTGACGTGAAGGCTGAGCCACGTTTAATCTCCGCGTAGCTCTCCGACTTGTCATGGCAAGTATTCCCTTATCGAACTTGAGCTTAACAGATCACCAAACACGCCCACTCAAAGTATTTTCCAGCCTCAGATACCTGCTAGCATTTACCTGCCTGTGCCGGGACTTTCCACAAAACGTATAAAAGTTACGCAACCTCAGCAGAAGAAATTTCGGAATTCCTGTACGTCTGATAACCAAAGCAATGGGATAATTATTTACGCGAGATTTGACGTTACACTTGCAGATTCAGGGTTCAATCACACATTGCGATCTACAGATTATTTAAACAGCATACATGTACATTCATTGACCGTGATGACGTGTCCATAAATATACAAAATTTATTATAGGGAACTAACTCTTTTTGCTCATGGCGTCATGAACAAGGACCAGAGAAGTTTTCGGTCGTTTCGTTGCCGACTTGTTAATTATTTTCATTGATTTACAAAGTTCCATCGACTACGCTCAGCATATTATTTAGTTTATCGTTTAGCCCACTAACGAACGCGTGGAACCATTAATTTGCATTGTACTTATTCCTCTTGCTGTTCTTCTTATCTTCCCAAATCCACCTCATCCTTTCGCTGTAGGCTTGACGTCTCTCTTGTGTGCATGCATGTGTGAATTTCAGATTTTTTGCTGTTGTATTCTTAGCGGAAAACTAATGTGAAGTGATATATTGTCTATATATACTGCGTGTAGATGTCAGTGGACCTAGGTTAACTTCTGCAAGGTCCTTCTGGTTTTCTACAAGCCAACGTGCTTTGGTTTGTCGTGGTCCGTTTGCGGTGTGGAAAATTTTCTTGGTCAGTCGTGAGTGATCCATTCGTGTTATATGTCCGACCTATACTAATATTATAAATGCGAAAGTACCTTTGTCTCTGTTACGTTCTCACTACCAAACGGCTAAACCGTTTAGTCTAAACCGATGTTGACAAAATTTGACAAGGAATGATTAAGTATCATAGGAAGGGCATAGGATACTTTTTCGGGATAAATAACATTTTGTCACTAACCAAACGGTGCCAGACAGATGGATAGCGTGTGTGAGTCTCTGTAATGTTGTATCGGTCACTCGGGCTTTGTTTCTCTCGCAGTCAGTTTTTTTATGACCCGTTCATTAATTTCAAGTAGTAGAGGTACACTTAGAAAGGACATTGTATTCCCACGAGCTGTTATATGTAGCTAGTTAACTGGTTTCCAACCCCCATACGCTATATACTCGTATCACAGCAAAGAACAGCAAAATGTGTACAAAACGGTATTGACAGAAGATGTCCCCAGAAAGTCACGAAATTTTAAATCACAAACAAATCTGCCGGAGGGACTGTGGTAGGTAATCTCCCGCAGTTAACCCTCTTCCTCTTAGCTTGTTACTATTTTTAACCATGTTGCAAATTGCTTCTTTACATGAGACAGGTTCAGTGGCAGAATACTATGGTGAAGGCTTCCCCATTAGGGGGCATTCATAAATTACGTGAGGTGTTTTTCCAGATATCCGCCCCCCCCCCCCCCTCTGGTGAGACTTTGTAAGATCTGGTCCAACCCCCCTCGCCCCTCTGGTGAGATCTGGTCCGTTAGCCCCCCCTCCCCCACCCTAGAAATCGCCCTCGCAACATTTTGAGACCTTTTTTTATGTCTCACTCTTCCAAAATCGGTTACACCCCCACTTTTCGACGAAATACCCCCCATAAAATCGACTTTCGCGTCATTTGTAGACCAGTTTTTTTATTTTATTTTTTTAAGTTCTTCAGTCCAACAATATTTCCAACACCTCACGTGAGATATCCGTAGACCCCTCCTTATCGCATTAAACATTACTTTTTTTAACATCACACCTTCATTTCAGTAGACAATATGCCAGACTATATTGGTTATATATAACACAGATAAAAATTTAAAAATGGATAATTATGGAATTAAAAATAAACACAAATCAAATGAATTGTATCGGGATGAAAATCTTTGGACAAATGCATATGTTGAAATTTAAACATGGCTGCGTTTGAACAACAGGACGAGTTGTTAGGGTATTATTGGCTATTACTTTCACTCTAACAAATGCATATGTATTTGGTATCGGAACAGGGAATTTTGTTTGGAACATGTCATGTGAACCTGCATTAATTAATATCGACATAAGTACTACCTCAGTGTCATTGCCAGCCTAACTTCTGGAGAAATACATTCCTCGAAATTCGGATGCTTTTCGGCCGGTCGCATTCTTTGTAATCTTCTTCTTCTTCTTCGATTATTCCCTTTAAAGAGAGCTACTGAACTTGAGTAGTCATGATGTTTTTTTTCTTCTTCCTTTCTTCCCAAATTCTCTTCATACGCTCACTGTGTTCTCTCTTGCGCTCTTCTGACCATTTGTTTCCTGTTCTTTTTTTGGTTTGTGTTTGTTTAAGTGTATGTTTCTTTATGATGTTTCTAAACTGTTCTCGGTTGTTTATGTTGTCTTGTGTGATCCCCAATTCTTTAAGGTCCTCTTCTGTTTCAGATATCCATTTAATCTTGTTTTTAATGGTGTTTACTATCTCGAAGATTTGCCTTGTGAGCCTGTTCTTGTTCATCCTGCTAATATGTCCATAAAATTTCATCCTTCTTTTTCTAAAGTTGTCAGTTATTGTTTCTATCTGTTTGTAGAGCTCTTTTGATGGTCTCTTTGTAATTAATATATATATATATATATATATATATATATATATATATATATCTTCTAGTCCATTCCGAAGTTCTTCCCATATTTAATTGGCTGTTCCAATAGTTTGGAGAAAAATGCATAGAATTCTCCTAAAACCTCTCTCTCTCTGAAAAAAAAAAGTTGTTTCTCTAGTATAAAACATAATATTAAATCTGAGGGGATAGTTTTCGATTCACATTTCAAGAATGTTAATTCCGTCCATATTGCAACGAGATATTTAGGGAAATGAACTCTGCGTCAGTCGGTAGAATCGGTCGGGAGGAACACCGCGTGCATGTCAAGCAGGGAGGGAGGGAGGGAGGTCCTTGGGTTCGTGACGTCACGGTGGAAGTGGAAAATTTAAAATCGGAAAATGCGCCCTGTCACAATGGAAGAGGGCCAAGGTGTATGATGGCGTGACAGCAGGCGTTGTAAAAATCACCAAGTTTCTGTGACGTAATTTACGCCTTTGGGCCATGGACTGCGTGTGTCGCCATTCGCACTCCAGGAATTCGCAGCCGTTGCATAAGTTCGCAGGGGAAGTCCCGGGCGGTTGCGAAAACGTGTTTAGTCAACCGGCGCGCCGAGAAGAGTCTGCTCAGCCAGAAACAGAACTAAGCTTTCTCAAGAGGAATTCACTCTGGCGCATGACAGTGTGCTGAATTCACTAAAAAAAAAAAAAATCAACAAAAAGCTATTTTCAATGCAATGTTGTCGCAGGCCATGTTTCCGCAGTTGCTTACTTAATTACTAATTGAAAAATAACGCCAATACAATTGTTTAATTTATTTATTGCTGCGTCGTACGCGTTTCATATCTCATCGAGGAGTACGACGCAGCAATAAATAAATTCAACAGTTGCATTGGCGTTAATTTTCAACCAGAAAAAACGGCATTTTTATAAAAAAATATAATTGATTTTGTGTTATGTAAAATTGACTTTCAAATGGTATATATGTTAAAGACACACAAAAATCAACTGAAAAAAGTAATAATACTATTGTTGAAGTCTTATAGAAAAATCTTCCGGCTTGCTGGAGCAGTTTTCGACACGGGGATACGAGTCAGTAATGCGATGATGCGCATTTCCAGAACGGACGTGCCTGTAGCCGTCTTAGATCACCGCAGACATCAGACGCAGAACTACAATGGTAAATTATTACGACCAAGCCATCTGATCGTGCATCCCGTGAAACTAAACCCTTAAGTGTCTTGGAGAGGATAGATAGATCCATGTTCTAACTTTATAACTGAAAACCCCCTGAGCTAGAGGCATAATTTTCCAGGACTACTTAATTTCGAATGGCATATTGTTCATTCGTGGCGCACTGATTTATTGAAATGTAAAGTCACAGTATTATGATACCTGTGTCTGAGGCATCATAACTCGTATTGCACATTGTTTCCAAGTATCATTCTTTCTTGTATATTAATTCTGAAATGGATTTAAAAGTAAATTACAATTGTTTGCTTGCTCATGATGGCTAATTGTACCTCTGAGCGTTGCTTTGTGATTTTGCCTACATGTGTTAATATTAACGGTAAATTCGCTCAGACTTATAATCGCCAATGATACTAAATAAATGTCATATTGTGGCAGTTTTCATACATTCCAAATAACATCGAGATTCTTGCAAAATCAATATTTTTACTCCTTCACAAAATCAATAATTAAACCCCTTTATTAATGTTAATAATAAATTTATAAATATTAACCATATATATTCATGCCCACCAAGGCCCTTGTACTACAATATGTATAAGCTGGGAATTGCTGTGGCCCTTTTAAACGGATAAAAAAATGCAGCCGAATGAGTTGCACGAAAAAATCTTAAATGATTAAGTTTTACTGACTTGCCAACTTCAAAAAATGAGAGTACGTAATCAATAAAATTGAAGATTTTTAAATTTTATTTTAAATAATTTCTTTGCTTTTATCTGCGTTCACTATGAGACTGTTATGAATACTAAGCGAGAGAGATGAAACAAACAAATCTTCGCTCGACTTAATAAAGTTTGAGCTCATCATATATTTTAATTTAAATATAGACAGCAACAAAGGCTGTGTAAGTGTTTAAGAAGAATAAGTATTTATGGTATTGAATGTGTCGAAAAGCAATGAAAATTGTGTGTTCAAACATAATACACGTATTCCTTTTCTACGCAGTGTACCCTTCTTTTGCCATATGAAAACACAAATGCTATGTAGTCTTCACGGGTGTGCAGCCGGATGGTGTTTTGGAAACGCAACGTTTCGACAACCAGCTCGGCTGTCTTCATCAGGTGTTCCGCTCCAGAGCGAATCCTCTACCTCGCCGACAGGTATATAAGGAGGTCCGTCTGGGAGGCTAAGCCAGTCCACGCGGTGACTGCCAGCTTTCGCCAGCCTGTAGACACCGGGCACCTGATGAAGACAGTCCAGCTGGTTGTCGAAACGTTGTGTTTCCAAAACACCATCCGGCTGCACACCCGTGAAGACTACATTGCTTCAGTACGCCGGGAAAGTCTCCACGCACACAACACAAATGCTGTTGTTAAAAAAAAAAAAAAGTGGCAAACCTATATGGAACTGCTCCAGTGCCCCAACACCCCACCATCGCAGGTTCTTCAGACTGGGCAATGAACGTGTGGATTTAGAAAGTAAAAACGGTGCAATTTCGTGGAATCGCATCAGACCACCAGTGTTATAACTTGAAGCACAAACAACTGAAGCAACACGACAAGAAAACGCTACACTGAGGTGTTAACGTTCAAACACAAAAGCAAATTTCGCTTGGAGGCTATAGAGTGCGGTAAGCAAGACGTGGACACCCAGACGAGTACTTAGCTTGTATAGAGCTGTATTTACCTGACAGTCCATCAGTCCCGTCAGCATAGAGCCATCCAGAGGCGGCGGGAGAAAAGTAGTCCGTGTCCACTGTCAACACGAAACAAAGGCACTTTATCACCAACTCAAGGCTGACGTCATGGGGCGGCAAGAAATGATCACAGCCTCGCTTCCCGCAACAATGTGATTACTCAGTTCAACCGAAACTCTTGGGAGATTGGCAGTCCGCTCTGATACAATGCGTTCTGCCTGGAGACTGCACTCACCTCAATGGCAACCATGTCTAAGGGAGCGTCCATAAACCACGTGGTTCCAATTTGGCCTCCTGTGAATTCCCACTCTCCCCCACGTAGCCCTAAGTGGCTTTTGCTTCTACCCGCCGCCAAACCCTCCGTTTTGATTCTAGAAGACATTTTGTACTGTGTTTTCTCCTGTCAGACTATTGTAAATTACATAGAGAGATAATTAACTGAGGGAAATAAATATCCACATGCTGTTGTGTGTTCTGCTCCTCATTTCAACTGTGAAAAATGTTGTGAATGGGAAGCTACGTGGCCTGGCTCGGCCCCCCCCCTCCCCCACATAGGCCAGCGTAGCCTTCCAGCCAACCCTTCTCCCCTCCCCTGGAACGAACCACGTAGTTAATGGACGCTCCCTAACCAGGAAATGACTGCACTGACTTTATTTGCACTTATATTGCTAATAGGAAGTGTACATTTCAAATAAATAATAGAATTCTATTCTAATATGGTTAAAAGAAAGTGCAACTGCAATGCCTGCAAAAATGAAATTGTCTGTTGTTTAGGAGAGATAAAACTATATATATATATATATATATATATATATATATATATATATATATATATAATGTATGTGATGTTTGCTTAAATTTATATGTTACTTTTTGATTATTTACGCCTAGATGCATTAATTGAAGAGTATTTTTTTGACAGAAAATAACAAACAAGAACGCTGATTAAAACTGAAAAAACATAGATGAAATTTTGGTTAAAACGAAATATCAATCAAATAAATAATAGGTATTCGTTTTTGAAATTATATTTTATGTATATAAACTTTTTCATAACAATGATAATTTCCTCTATTCAAAATCAAATGCAGATAAAAAAAAATCCTAGTCAAATACTCCCAGAATCTCATCAGAGAAAGGTAACTTACACCACCGAAAATACCAATACAGAAGCTAATGATTAATCGCTATTCTATTTTCCTTTGAAAGTATTACACAATAATACTTTTGGTGATGGCCATGATCCACAGTTGTTGCATAAATGTTTATGAATTAAACTCCGTCTATTAACAATGTTATTAATGTTTCTTTCACCAGACGCGTTTCGCCCTTTTGGAGCAGGGCATCATCGGTGGTGGGAAAATTGTGGTAGTAAACACTACAAACCAGTTCGTGTGTGTTCAAAACAAATATCAGAAAGTGAAGTGTATGAAAGTTTACACAGAGAAATGTTACATTTTAGAAAGGAACACCAGTCCAGAAAAATGCGGAAAGTGCTGTTCCGGACTGGTATGTTATAGCCACCACAATTTTCCCACAACTATGATGCCCCACTCCAATAGGGCGAAACGCGTCTGGTGAAAGAAACATTAATAAAACAGTTGTTAATAGACGGAGTTTAATTCATAAACATTTATTACACAATAAATTCCTACCACCACGATAGATGATACCAGTCATTTCTAACGGGCGTTTAAACTAGTTTAAATAAAAATTATTACTTAATGGTGGCTCTTTACTGCCACCGAACAAAAACAGTAGCCACCAATGGTATTCCCTAAAAATTTTAGAATGTTTCAACAAAATCAAAAAGGAAACCCTTTCAACGGATTTGGAAACTTCTTGTAGCAACTGCAGAAAAATTAATTAGCTTGCTTCCTAAAACCTCTTCTGTGCCGAGTAAAATTGAGTATTTCATACGGAACCCCTTCTTTTTATGCTAACGATCCTTAACCTTCGTTAACACTTATCCAACTCAGAAATACATCACTTGCACTAGCGTTTCTCAACCTTTTTCAACCAGTAAAGTGTGAAGAACAATTCTGTGGACCACTGACTTATACCGGTCTGATTTGTTACCTATGCATATACTACAGGGGGTTCGCCAGGAAACGATAATGGGACTGCCGCAGGGTAGCGTACTGGGACCATTGCTATTAATTTTTCTAATGAACAATTCTGTTGATTGTTTACTATTCGAAATAGATTGTTTGCATATGACATAATCTATATATACAGGGCGTTCGCCGGAAAACGCTACCCTCCCAGTCTGTTGCCGTCGGCAACTTGCTCGGTCAGTGGAGCCAGCACCTCCCGCCACACGGCACCGTGAATCACCGCACTGTTTAACACCTCCGCTGCCCCAACAGTGCAGTGACGCAGTATAATGGGAAACTTACATTGTTAAGAACGGTTTCTTTGCATTGTAGCTAGTTTGTGACTTCAATCTCTTATTAATCAGTGTTGTGAATAAACGTTTCTTTGCGGTTTGGCTGGTTTGGGGCTTCATACTCTTACTAATCTGTACCGTGTTGAGTGTGAGTAAAATTATGGTACGTTACAGTTTGCAACAAAGAATATTTCTCTACGATACATATGTGAAGAAGAAGTCGTTTAAAAAGTGTCGCTGTAAATTTCGTCGCGAATTTCCTGGCGCTTTACTGCCAGCTAAATCAAAAATTCTGCGTCTGGTTAAAAAAATAAGAGAAACGGGTTCATTTTTTAACAAAAAGAGACTGTCGGTCAACCGTATTCTCACAGAGGAGAAAATTGACGATATCGCTTTTCGACTAGAACAGTCACCCAAAAAATCATTAAGTCAGTTAGGGCAGCGTGTGTCTCGAAATATGTTCAGAAGATGTGAAATGTGCATTACACAAGAGGGTCAACACTTCCAGCATCTTTTATAAGGTAAGCTAATGAATAACGTCACATTTAAATGCTTAGCGCATACAAGTTTATGAAGTTTATGAAGCGTAATTATTATGAAATAGTCCGCGGCCGACGGTCGAACAATGCCGGAAGCTGACCGCTCGCTTGCCGGGAGCAGTTTCTTCCTTGTAGCGCTAACAGTGGGTTGAGTTTCCCGGCGAACGCCCTGTATAAAGATGAATGTATGTTTGTTTGTTTGTTCTTCATACAAATCCACAGTTTTGATCCGATCTCGATGAAACTTTGCAAACTTATCCTTTGAAACAAGGAGAAAAATACTGTCTACATTTGGTTGAATTATAATCTTTATAAATAATACATGTTGTCTCATAATTTCGAAATACTACTGAACGGCGATAGAAAGACGAGTTGGATATGGACGTCTCTGTACTGTTTTTCCCTGTAGCGGTCAGGCAGCTCAGTGGTTAAAGCGCTTGCTTACTAATGTTTGGGTCGTGGTCTCCGGTTCAAATCTCCGTGGAGGCTAAAATTTAAAAAAATTGTTTTCAATCTTAAGAGTCACGCCTGGGCCGTAGGTTATTCGGATTATTAAACTGTAGATATCACAAAGTTAGGGGTGCAATGCGAGACAAATCGTAGGTAGTCTTGCAATGCTGTAGGTGTACACTTTTTTGCGTTATAATGATCCCTCAGGGGTTGTTCGGAGTCAGTATGTGTGTGATCTGCAGTAATAATACTATAAATGCGGAAGTAAGTCTCTGTCTTTTTGTTACGTTTTGACGACTAAATGGCTATACCGATATTGATGGAATTTGACAAGAAAATCTGTATGAAGGGCACAAGACATTTTTTCCAGTATGATTAACAGTTGTAGTCACGAAATTTTGAGACCTTACGAATGGCGACAGAAATATGTTGGAAACTGATTCTCTTCAAGAGACAGGTTCGACGGCAGAATGATATAGTGATAGCTTTCCTGTCATGTTATGCCGACTCGGTATTGTTTGGGACCAGTCTTTCGTTACCAACAACTTTCTATATTCAATTCTGGTAAAAAAAATTCTTAGTCCTCCCGTACGAAGTCGCGGGTATCAGCTCTGCTACATAAAAGGATCAAAACGATAAGGGACTGTAAACAGTTGCTGAATGATCTGGACAGGATATCTACTTGGGTTGGTAAACATGGGATGAAGATAAATGGAAAGACGAGTAAGCTTATTAGACACACAAATAAAAAACCAAAGGTTAATTATGAATATAAGGTGGTGGAAGAATTGCTTGCTGAAGACCTAAAATGTAAATATCTTGGCATTACATTTGATAACAAGCTTAGCTGGACAGGACACATTCGACAGGTGGTAGAAAAAGGTTTGAGAATTCTGCACTTGTTGGAGAGAGTGATGAGCGGATGCACGGGAGAAGTAAAGGAATTGGGTTACGAAACTTTGGTCAGACCATTGCTTGAATATGGTAGTGCAGTATGGGACCCACATTTTGCGTATCAAATACAGGAGTTGGAGAGGGTGCAAAAAAGGGCCGCTAGATTTGTTTCTGGAAATTATCGCAGAATGCAATCAGTGACGGATATGATAAAGGAGCTGGAATGGGATTCATTGCAAGACAGGAGGAGGGTGAAGAGGGTCATGGGAGTGTACAGGGCATACGATGAGGCATGGAAAGACATTGGTATAGGTAAGAAAAGAAGTGCATGGAAGGGAAAAGATGACCATGACCACAAGCTGGCACTCGATTTCAAGCACAAGGGTTACACCACCACGCTCGGTACCTCACGTAATTAATGGACGCCCCCAAAGCAACACAATACAGTTATTTGTACTATCGCAACTGATCCTATTCTTACATTTAATCTACTGCCCTTGCTATCATTTCTAGTACATTTCGTGACTATTGTCTTGCTTTGGCTTATATTTAGACCAAAAAGACAGTAATGAAGCGAAATTCAGTCCACGTTACTTATCTTTCGCTGTTGTAATATTTAACACATGTTCTCGATAGTACGGGTCTGAGTTGAGCTATGACCGTCTTGCCAGGCTATGATCTTTGGAGCCGAGACGCACCCACGCAGCTTGTGCGATGGCGGATGCGTGACGTCACCGTGTAGTACGGAGTAGCGAATGAGTCACGGCCGCGCCTCCTCCGTCCTCCGTTACGTCACAATCTTTGCGGGAACCG
>CM061914.1:176486517-176516391 GCA_031002005.1 Vandiemenella viatica | reverse complement strand
TCGCCTCTCTCACACCTGTTACAACAAACTAAAGAAACTTCCAAGTGACATTTACTGATGTCTTAACGATTTTTTATAAAAATGTAATTGATGTTGAACTCTCGCTTCGGAGGCAATTTCCCAACACATCCATTTTTCTCTTTCTAATAATTTTTGCTGACCATAAATTCTTTGGTTGTAATTTTACACCCATCTACTTATACCCAATACGATTTTTATTTTAAATTCTTTCGGTTATTTGCTAAACTATTCAGCACTTTCTCTCGGTAACTAATTTATTCCTCAGTCTGCTCTGAGCCGTCGAACAGTGCGGATCGTTTCCTTGTTTACACGCGAGCCGTTCTAAGTGGTGCGAGCAAGCTATCGGACTTCGTGTCTACACAGTGGTTAGTGTTTCTTCGAGCTTAAGTTACCGCTTGTTCAACTACACAACAGGTGGAAGATAGTGGGTGAATAGTGCAAGAGGTGTAAGCCTAAGGGCTTACAGGATGCAGGAGGACACGGAAGGGAGCACAGCAGAGGAAACAGCAGATGCTATCGCCTCGGCCCTTCAAGTGTGCTATACGCCGATCGAAGTTGACATCGTAAGTACGCCGCCCATTGCACTCCCAGATTCTGAAAAGACAACAGTTATAAAGAAACGCAAGCTACGTGCGTATGCCGACATAGAACAGCCTGCATGCATAAGTACCAGATGTGAAAGAGCCCCAACTGGGGAAATTGACCTAAATATGAATATTAATAGTGTGCCATTTATACCTACTAACCCCGCAATTGCCGCAAGCGTTTCAGGAAGTGAAGAGATAGCCCAATCAGAAATACCAATAACAACTTATACTAGCAATAGCAGCCAAAACGCAATAGCTATGGGATCTAGGGATTTACCAACAGTCAATTCCGCAAATGTGCAAGCAGCTTCTACATTGGGAGAAGAGAAATTTAGGTATTCAGAACATGACACCGGTCCATTCATAGTCTATGCAGAACAGATAAATACAGAAGAGCACCCAAATAGGGGCGCCCTCGGACGTCTTCATCCCATGTCCGTTGGTAAATTTATCAGGAATTCCATCCCAGCAATGAACCATTCGATCCTTAACATATCAACCAAGGGGAGGAACCGTGTTCAGATTGAATTTAATAACTATAAGGCAGCAAACAACCTGGCATCAGTCACCAATCACCCTCAGAATATAAAATTTTTTATACCACGCTATTGTACTGTTAAAGAGGGGGTAATAAGAGGGGTAGATACTAGATTAACTGAAGAAGAAATACTAAATGTCATAGATTCCGATATTGAAGTGATAGCAGCCAGAAGACTAAAGCGTAAGATCACAATCGACGGAATACATCAGTGGATACCGCGGCAAATGGTATGCATTACATTCAAAGGACAGACCCTCCCACCACATGTCTTCATTCACTACACCAGATGTCAAGTCGAACCATATGTTCAAAGAGTAACTCAGTGTTATAAGTGTTTGAGATATGGTCATGTCAACAAGCACTGTCGCAGCAATGCTAGATGCGCTAAATGCGGAGAGGCCCATGAAACATCCGGGTGCAACAAAACTAACAACTTCCACTGTGCAATATGTAGGGGAGACCACATAGCAACATCAAGCTCCTGCCCAGAGTTTGTGAAACAAAAGCGCATCAAAACCCACATGGCCTATAACAACCTTACGTTAGAACAAGCCACAGCTCTAGAAAACCCAACTTCCTACGCTAAACAAGCTGCCAGGCTTCCCTTTACCCCAGACACCTCCAGCTTCCCCCCAATGCGCATACCTAAACCCGGAAGTCCAATATCCACCCCCATTCAAGCACGGGCAACAGCGAGGCCAACCCCTAACTTGCAAGAACGATTCAATAAGCAAGCCAGAACCGAGCTCCTTCCAAGCAGCAGGCGACCAGAAGCCAAAATATAAAGATTCCATCAGATTTGTACTTTGACCCATGGACCCACCACATCTGCCCCGATAGAGCTACAACCCCTATAGGCCCCAGAACTTTGAAACCTCATAGATAAGGTGGTCTACATTGTTTCCTCACTGCTGAAGATGGTTAATACAGGCGTTATGCCAGATATAAGAGAGTTCATCAGAAAATCCTTAGTGCTCAATTATAATGGCGAAGTGCAATAACTTCATGCAGTGGAACATTCGGTCAGTCCGATCTAATAAGGAAAACCTAATTATACCTCCTCCAAGAAAATTCCATTGCAGTTGCGGGATTAATGGAAACGTGGTTGAAACCTGACAACCACTTCTCTTGTACAGGATACAATGTGATTCGGTCGGATCGATCAGACGGTTACGGAGGAGTCGCTCTTTTGATCAAAAGTGGAGTACAGTATGATGAAATTCAGTTCAACTCGCAGGGATCGAATTTGCAAGTATGTGCAGCCAACGTAGAATATGACAGCAGGAACCACAGAAAAATAGCAGTTGCTTCAATTTATAGAATCTCCCCAAACTCCAGTGTCCAAAAGAGAACTTCGTCAGGTAATAGAGCAATTATCCCCCCAATGCTTATTATGACGGACCTTAACGCCCACCACCAACAGTGGGGAAGTGAATCCAGCTGCGCAGTAGGCAAAGTGGTAATAGACTTACTGGAAGAAATGACTTAGTCTTACTGAACGATGGATCAGAAACCAAGATACCACAGAGCAACAGAACGTAGATCGGCAGTCGATATCTCACTCATCTCACCGGGATTGGCCATCGACATAGAATGGAAGACCCTCCCAGACCCATCGGGATTTGACCATTTCCCATCATTATGTCCCCACCTGACCAGAGATTCAAGACCACTCCTCCGTCTCCCACTTACAAGTGGAACACAAGGAGAGCTAACTGGCCACTATATAAACAGTTCATAACAGATAAACTAGAAAACTTTAGCACGTCAGATGACCCCAAAAATGACTACCTCTCCTTCACCACAATTATGGATCAAGCGGCCCAAGTATCCATCCCAGAAAATAAACATAGAAAGACGCCACATAGACTCAGCCCGAAATGGTGGGATGAAGAGTGCACTAAAGCGATAAAAGACAGAAAGAAGGCGTTAGCGCAATATAAAGGACAGGCAACGGACGAACAATACATATTCTTAAACAAGATACAAGCTTCCACGAAAAGCCTTCTGAAGAAGGAAGAAAAGAGAATACTGGCAAAATTTTTGTAAGTCTCTGAACAAAGGATGTGCCAACTAAACTACTATGGAGACAGGTTAAAGGAATTCAGCGCAAGACAACGCAATCAAACAAACGCATCTCCACTGCGACGGCCATGGAACCTCCTTTGCTCTTTGGCTCCAGACTGGTGCCTCAGAAAAGGAAGTCGACATTCAGAACTCGGAAGCAGACCACCCTTTGCTTCAACCTTTCACAATAGAGGGAATTGGAAAGTGCACTCAAAAAATCTAGTAACACCGCTCCAGGAATGGACCAAATACAGTATTCGATGATAGATAACCTCCCCAGAGAAGGCAAAGACTTGTTCCTCAAAATTATGTACAGGGTCTGGATGGAGGAGAGTCCACATTCCCCCACTAAAAGCAATAAGAGTGGTCCCAATCCACAAACCTCACAAAAATCCCAGTGACAGCGGATCATACCGTCCAATTTCACTCCTGTCATGCTCCTTGAAAATGTTAGAACGGATGATTAAACTCAGACTGGAGTGGTATGTAGAACATCATCACCTGCTACCAGAAACCCTAGCTTGGCTTCAGAAAGGGAAAAGGCACAAATGAAATCATAGCACAACTAGTGACAGATATCCAAATCAGTAATGGAGAAAAACTTTTACCTGATGGCCCTATTCACCGATATATCCAAAGCATACGACAACGTTGTTTCTCCCTCTACTGGCGGAAAAACTTAGACAGTTGCCTCTCCCGGAACTTTCGTGGCGAATCTAATAGCGCTGCTGGAAAATAGAGAGCTATTCATAATTGGAGGTGAAGTAGTCGGACCCAGGTTTACAAGTAAAGGACTGCCTCAGGGATCTATATTGTCCCCCTTCTTCTTCAATATCTACGTCAGTGACCTCCACTCAAAGATACCTCGGGAAGTAAAATTGTTACAATACGCGGACGATGTTTGCCTTTACATCAGCCAGCGGACATTACAAGCCTGTAAGACAAGGTTGAGGACATCGCAATGGACAAAATAAAGGCTTGGATGATACGCCATGGCTTCGTCCTTTCTACAGAAAAGTCCGATAGTCTGCATATTTACAAGACATAGGGTACCGCACATAACTGAAATCTCACTGGGACCCACTCTTCCCAGTCAAGAAAACAGTCTCATACCTAGGCCTGAAAAATGGACTCGAACCTTAAATGGTCCAACCATATATCTTACATTCTCAAAAAAAGTGAAGCAGCCATGAACCTAATTAGAGCCATTACCCGGCAAAACCTGGGGAGCGGAAAGAGTACTCAACATTGAGACTTTATCGATCGCTCGTAAGACCACATTACGATTATGGCTGTATATGCTTTGGATCCGCATCGAAAGAGTTGTTGAAGAGACTAGATAAGTCACAATACAAAGCACTGAGACTATGTACTGGGGCCATGGCAATCTACGCCTACAAACGCCTTGTTGGTCGAATGCCTCGAACCACCACTACACATTAGGCGAACATACCTCTCCAGAAAATTCATACTAAAGCAATTAGAACTCGAAGAGAATCCGCTGTTTTGGAAAAATTATCAGTATTATCGGCTCAGTACTTAGAACGTGCGTACTGGAAGAAGAAAACTAGTCCACCCCTAGCAAGAGCATATGAGGACCTAAAGATATACTCCACAAAAAATATACCGAGCTCAGCTATTACCTGTCTATTCAGGGAGATTGCCTATTACCACTCTGAAATTGGACATCCGAACCAACATTAAATATCTGGAAGGGAGCGAAAGGAACAATGTCATAATGAGGGACTACATCTCAAACCTACCAGGTAACCCAGCATGCCTGTACACAGACGGTTCCAAATCAGATCACTCAGTGGGATGCGCATTTGTGGATTACGACAAACAACAAGTCGGAAGCCTACAGCCTACCGGAAGAAGCAACGGTCTTCACAGCGGAACTACTTGCAATGGTCAAAGCTCTAGAATATTGCACAAAACTGCAAAGCTCGAGAATAGCAATAATAACAGACTCCCTGTCCGCTGTTAACAAACTAAACAACATCTCCAAAGACAATGGCAGATGTTGGTTGGCCTATGAAATACTCCGAATAGTTTCCAAACTTAGAGAGAAAGGCACGGAGATCTCTTTCATTTGGTCCAAAGGTCACGCAGGTATTACAGGTAATGAGCAAGCAGACAGGACTAGCCAAAGAAGCTGCACTCAGCGGAAACAAACTCAACCTCGTTCCGGCATCGGATCTATTACCAGCGATTCGACGCGATGTCAAGAAAGAATGGGCCAACGAATGGGAGACAAGTGACCTCCATAAAGGTCAACATTACCGACAGATCCATCCCTCCATTCCGAGAGCTCATTGGTACTCCAACCGGATACTGTCCAGAGGACTCTCAACATTCATAGCAAGGCTGAAGTTTAACCACGGGCGTTTTAAGTCGCATCTGTTCAAAATCAACGTAGTTAACTCGCCCTTCTGCGAATGTGAAGCAAATATTTGGAGGACGTCGATCACCTATTCTTCGCATGCAAGCGCCACTGGAACAAATCTACACAACTAATATTGGACTTACAAAGACACGGGGCTGAACTTCCCACCAAAATCCAACATCTTCTTCAGAAACAAGAACCGGAAATCTACATAAGCCTCTATAGATTTGCCAAGGAAAAATCACATAGATATATGATCCTTGTAATAAATATCTGTACAGGAAAAGTGTTGCTCATGAATTTATAACACAAGATGTAAACCAACTCTACCGTAAGAGTTTTAGTTCTAACTTAGCAGGATAACAAGTAAACAGATTATAGCATGAGAGTGGTACTCTTAACTAGACAACATAACAAGTAAATCAATTGTTCTATAAGTGTAAATGTATAACCGAATAATACAATATATAAATCAGTTGTACGCTAAGAGTTTTATGCCTAATCTGGCAACGCAATATGTAAACCAATTGCACTGTAAGAGCTCCATTTTCATTTACTTAGGTTAACATATAAATCAGTCGTATAGTATGAGTTGTATTTTTAAAGGTATAACATAATATATAAATCTATTGCACCACAAGAGTAGTACTGTTATCCTTGAAATATAAGATGTAAATAAATGCTAGTTTAAGAGTTTTAATTCGATCTTTGTAAATTACCAGGCATATCAACTATATGTCAAGAATCATATTCCAAAATTAATAATAAAAAGCACGGTAGGAGTTGTACTCCTGGCATTACTACATAATATGTAAACCAAAATATTGTAATGTATTGTATGGTATTTTACTGTATTGTATTTGGTTGTATTACAGTATATGGCACTTTATTGCATTGTATTGTCCTGTATCGTATTGTATTGCTCTGTAATGTATCGTATGTTTCGGTATTGTTTTGTTCTGTATTGTATGGTATCGTACTGTAATAATTGCACCTCTAACCTTGTACCACCAAGATGTAAAGGTATTTTTGGCTGTATGGACTCTGTCCTTTTGCCAATAAATAATAAAAAAAATAATAATAATGTAATTCCTGGCCCCCTTCCTTTGAAAATAAATTTTACCACTCCCTCATAACACAAATCGAGTGTCAGCTCGTGATCATGGTCATCCCTTCCTATCCATGTAATTCTTCTAATTCTTTTACCAACATCCTTCCAAATATCATCACTAATATTCGCCATGTACACTCCCACCACTCTCTTCACCCTCCTTCTGTCTTCCAAGGAATCCCAACCCTCTTCCTTTATCATATTAGTTACTGATTTTGTTCCGCAGTATTTGCCACAAACAAATCCAGCTGTCCTCCATTTTATCTGCTCCAACACCTAAGTTTGATGCAAAAAAATATGCGTCTCATATTACACCAACACATTCAAGTAATGGTTTGCGTTCCTTTATTTTAAGAATTCATCTACCAAATAAGTCACTTTTTCATCTAATCTAATGTTTGTTACCTTATTTAACATGATTTTATGGTTCACTTTCTTAAATGCCTAGCGAAAATTTGACGCTACACTATCAGTTTTGCTTCCTTTGTCCATTTATTCGAAATAGCTCACACATAAATATTCTTGTATTCATCCATGTTGCCAATTTGCAAACCCGTTATTTTCCCCACTGTAATTTCTAATGTTGTTTCACATCAATTCCTCCATCAATATACTGTACCCACTACTGATATCAAATGATTTTTCAACCTTTCTTTTACGCCCCTACTTTATGTACCGGTACTACTACCCTATTTTCCAATCTGATAAGCAGCAAGACTCCAGACTCGTTTTAAATAAAATTTCAAGGTAAGGTACAGTATCACATCCAATTCTCTTTATTACATCTGCAGTAGGCCCTAATATTATTTCACGATTTTTTAGCCTCAGGAATTTCTTCAAAATTTTTAGTCTCCTCATTTCTACTTATTTGGAACAGTTTCTCTTCTGAATTATACGTTCCTAGGTGGTTGATGGTCTCTCATGTTCTCATCAAACTAATTACTTCATTGCAAATCTGTTTGTAGGCCATCTTCCACAGGTGTTGGTTAATATAATATAAATCAAAATTCCGTCGTGTAATAACTATTGATGTTAATGTTGCTTTTATTTCCATATGCGTTTCGCCCTTATGGTGTGGGACATCGTCAGTGGAGCTAAGGTGATGATATTTATATGGCGGTCTGGAACAGCACTTTATTCATTTTACAGATCTTCCATTTCACAAGTAGAAAACTGTTTTACACTTATACATATTTCTGACTAACACTTGGCATTATATCCATTGAAATATTGAAATGCAACAAGAAGCTTATAGTCAATATTTCAATGGATATAATGCTATGTGTTTATCACAAATATGTATAAGTATAGAACAGTTTTCTACTTGTGAAAAAGAAAATCTGTAAAATGAATATGCCATGTAAATATCATCACCTTAGCTCCACTGACGATGCCCCACACCATAAGGGCGAAATGCGTTTGGGAATAAAAGTATCATTAACATCAACAGTTGTTTCCAGACGGAATTTTGATTTATAATCTAATAACTTCATCTCTGCCTTTATGAAATTCTCAGTAACTTCTTATCTGCAACTGTCTGAATATCTTCTCTTCCTTTCACTATTTTTAACATTGTTAAAGAAATTTCTTGATGCACCGTTCAGTAGTCCCCGTACACCAACAATAATTTTCAAAAGACTTCTATGAATTTCTTGTTTAGCTGTTTCAGGAGTTCCTTACTGTCTTGCTGTCTGTCACCTCTGTTGAGTTCCAGCCTTTTTAGCCTTCTCACCACCGTATTATAATATATATGTTCTGCACTTCTCTCTCTCTCTCTCTCTCTCTCTCTATATATATATATATATATTTTGAATCAACATTTCTTCCCCTTCCTTACTATATTCTTGAACAGTTCTCACCTCGACTCCACCGTACTTGTTCCATCGTTCCATAAATTAATGTTTCCAGTAAAATATCTCCTCAGTCCTGGAATGTGTGCCTTTTTTTAAGTGTACCTATTACCAACTTCAGTTTTGGCCCATGGCTTACTATACCATCTAGTATCTATTAGAACTGCTTCAGCATCTCATGATCACAGTGTTGTCAGCAGGCTTTAATACGAAAATATCCAAAATGTTTGATCTTCGTATGCTCTACTCTACTGCTTCTGTAAGGCCCCCTTCCTTTACTACGGCAATTACAAACATGTGTTCCCTTGTGTTATCTTATTTTCTTCCTTTTTAACACCTGGTAAATTGACATCTCTGCAACTTCTTACTATTCTACGCCAAACTCTTGATATGATTTTTATTTTTTCCCAAGTGTCTCAGCAGCCTCCTATTTTTATGACCTCAGAATTCCACCCCAAGTAACTCATGATCTATGAACTGTAGTAGTCTTGAATAACAAATGTGAATACCCTCTACCACTTCGTTCTTTACCTTTGTGGTACACTCTACAACCGTTGGGGGAACCCTCGTTGCGTAGCACTCTTTCCTTTAAGCAATACAATACCACAGTAACAAGTTGCGGTTTGTGACTCTCAATTAAGCTACGGAACTCTGTTAAATTTTTCATTATATTCCTACAGTTCACTAGTAACAGTCGCGATGTCAGTGGTGATGTCATTTTGTTAGCATCATTTATCAGCTTCCTTACTAAGACTAATGTCTTTAAACTTCAGCGTGTAATAAATGATGAGTCAGTTACTTGTTTTAGAAAGTGCCTGAATGCCACAAACTGGGAACAGGTATACAGTGCTCAAGGTATGGATGAAAAATACAACATTTTTAGTGACATTGTATTAAATTTCTTTGAAAGTTGCTTCTCCTTGAAAAAGTGTCATGCTTCTCAAAAAGAACAAAAGCCTTAGATAACTATTGGCATTAGAACATCATGCATTAATAAAAGGAAGTTGTATATTGCCTCTAGGAACAGTGAGAATGCTAATGTTAAAACACATTACAAACAGTACTGCAAAATACTGAAAAAGGTTATTAAAGAATCTAAAAGTATGTACTACAAACATAAAATTCATGATTCTGAAAATAAAATTAAAACAATATGGGACATTGTAAAAAAGGAAACAGGAAAGAGTAATCAAACAAGTAATGATATTTTTGTCAAAGAAAATTCAGTAGAATCTAATTTCTCAATTGCTGATAATTTTAATAAACATTTTTTATCTGTTGCTGATAAGTTGACTGCTAATAGCTCAGTGACACACAGTATGGATTTTGTCAAAACAGGCTTCCAAGAAAAATTTAACTCTATGTCTATAAAATTAGCTACTCCAGAAGAAATAAGAAAAATTATCAAATCCCTTAAGAGCAAATACTCAAGTGGTTATGATGGGATTTCCAGCAGATTAATTAAATTGTGCTCCACAGAATTAAGTAATATATTAAGTTATCTATTCAATATATCTCTACTTGAGGGGACTTTTCCAGAAAGGCTTAAGTATGCTGTAGTTAAACCACTCTACAAAAAGGGAGATAAGGCAGCGGTATCGAATTACCGACCAATTTCATTACTAACAGCCTTCTCCAAAGTTTTTGAGAAAGCAATGTACAATAGAGTTTATGAACATCTAAAAAATAATAATATTCTAACTAAATCACAATTTGGTTTTCAAAAGGGTCATTCAACAGAACAAGCTATATTTGCATTCACTGACAATATTTTAGAAGGAATAAATGATAAATTAATTCCCGTGGGAATTTTTTGTGACTTATCTAAAGCATTTGACTGTGTAGATCATAAAATTCTGATACAGAAACTTAAGTATTATGGTATAGATGGCATTGTTAATAAATGGCTTAGTTCTTACCTTCTAAATAGAAAACAGAAAGTGTCAATGGAGAATTTTAAGGCTGCCTTAAGAGGTCCACTGTTTTCTGAGTGGAAATTAATCAGATGTGGAGAACCTCAGGGTTCTATATTGGGGCCACTATTGTTTTTAATATATATAAATGATCTACCCTGTGTTTCATCTAAAAACTCAAAATTTGTCCAATTTGCAGATGACACAAACATAGGAATTAAAAACACTCCAGATTTATCTACAGAATATATTTCAAATTATGTCTTTGAACTGATTAATAAATGGTTTACAGCTAATGGCTTGTCTTTAAACTTTGATCAAACTCAGTATATACAATTCAGTACATCACACAGAGTAACACCTGACATAGACATAAAATTTGCAGGCCAGTCCATTCAAGAGGTAGATAGTGTGAAATTTCTAGGTTTGTGTATTGATCATAATTTAAATTGGAAAGTACATGTTTCTGACTTACTAAAGCGATTGGGAGCAGCCACGTTTGCAATTCGTACAATTTCAGCTTTAGGTGATCTCCGTATGAGGCAGCTAGTTTATTTTGCTTATTTTCACTCCTTATTGTCATATGGAATAATATTCTGGGGCAATTCTACCCATAGAGATAAAGTGTTCAGAGCCCAAAAGCATGTAATAAGAATAATGTGTGGGGTTAGCAATAGAACTTCATGTAGAGAGCTGTTCAAGAAGTTAGGGATTTTAACATTAGCATCTGAATATATATACACATTAATGTCCTCTGTAGTCACAAATTATACTTTGTTTGAAACAAATAGTAAAATACACAATTACGGCACTAGAAGTAAAAATGATCTTCACAAGACTTACAAGTCATTGTCATTTGTTCAAAAAGGGGTCCGATATTCAGGGATACATATCTTCAATATGCTCCCAACACATATTAAATGTCTAGTAGATGATAAGAATAAATTCAGGAAAAAATTGAAAGAATTTTTAATTGACAACTCCTTCTACTCTGTCGAAGAATTTATTTCTAAGGTCTCTTAAAAATAACTGCCAGTATCTTGTGTAAATATAGTTCAAATAATTAATTTACCATGTATGCTATGACTGTACATCTCCTGGTGTATGTATTTAGTTTGTTATGTAATTGTTTATAGTACCATATATGTTATGACTGTACATCTTGTGGTGTATGTATTATTTTGTTAATTTTTTTTTTTTTAATGTACCATATATTCTATGACTGTACATCTTCTGGAGTATGTATTATTTTGTAATGGAAGTGTTTAATGTACCATGTATACTATGACTGTACATCTAGTGGTGTACTTATTATTTTGTTATGCAACTGTTTATCTGTAAATTGACAACTTTCCACATCCCACAGAGCCAGTCTCTTATATTGGGATCAATGGAAAATGAATGTATTGTATTGTATTGTATTACTGGGACACATCCAACCCCAATTTATTGTTACATAAGCTTTAACCATTTCTTTAATATTTATGATTTACTCCCACTATGCATTGTGATCAGTGTCCTTTTAGTCATCTATTTTTATCCTCTCATCTGTAACATTTAATATAAAGAAGTCACAACCAGTGCCGGCTTTAAGGGGGGGCCAACCCGGGCGACCACCCGGGGCGCCGGGGTCTGGAGGGCGCCGGTGTTTGGAGGGCGCCGCGCGTGCCAGCTTAACTTAACCATTTAATTTAATTACATATTTCTGTCGATCTAAATAAAAACGAAATTCAGAGTATTAACGTTTATGGACTTATCTCGTGGGTGTAGGTATTTAGCATGTGTAACAAGACCTGTCATCTCGTAGCTTGTCGTATCCCTCATTAATAAAGGTGCGATTTCTATGCAGTTTATCACTGCTACATAGACTATCGAGAAAAGCAAGGGGCCAGGAGACCAGGGGTGGTAGGGTCCGCCGGTCATTCCTGGTCCTTCGTTGCCCACACACACGCGGGAATGTTCAAAGACACAGCCGCTCACTTCCTCTTTTGGTCGAAGTTCCTACGGACCCTTTGAAGGGTCTTCCAATCTTTGGGACATGTTAAACCTGAAATCTGCAAAATATTGTACGAGGAACTCAGGAATGATTACATGAAGGTAAATGTATATAAACATATTCGTATATATCTACATAAATATAAATGGATAAACATGGGAAGGTCTCGTACAGTTTAATAAAGTCAGTTAAGAAGTCAGGAAGACTAGCGTCCATTGCAGCATATGCGTCAGTCCAAGACGGTCTGTCAGACTGTGTGTTAATAGCGATCGAGGGATCACACGCTGACGCTTGGAATGTGGGGTGAGAACCCTGGCGTGTTGTCGCCCTCAAACTAGAAGTATTTGCGATGGACTCGGCTCACCGCATTCCAGGACTGCCCGTTTCCCCGCTAATGTATGGGCTGCTATATGGAAAACAACGAGAAAGCTTCCTAAGAAGCGGGCTGCTTGAGCCGCGCGAATGTATCGGTCCCAGAGCAGTGTAGACTCAGCCGCTAGCGGAACAGTTCAAATATTTTAGCAGGGAAAGGTGTTACTTACAGCGGATAAAGATGAAAAATTGGTGGAAGTATTGTGTAAATTTCCACTGTACAAGGACCAATCTGTGAAGGACAATATTTGGAAAAATAGCGGAATTCCTTGAAAGATCAGGTAATAAAAATACAGTATAATCTAACATAAATTTTTTCATTTTTTATTACCACCGTTTCACTCGTTATTATATATTTATGACTATAAAACCCTTCAGAAAACCCAGTTACTTCGTGTAATTTAATTGCAATATACCACGTAGTTAATTTTAATTAAAACGTCATTTGGTAGTAATAGTAATACTGATTCTAACGAATATAGCAAAACGTAAAATATTCTGGCAGTTTCCACTACTCGTGTTATTTTTACTCTAACAAAATTTGACTGTTGCATCTGCACAGAGACTCAAATTTTGTTCAGATTTCAAATAGAACTCGTACTTTGCTCCGTGGTTTATAGGCATGTTCATAAAAATATTCTTTCATTGACTTATCTTTATCTGTATAGTTATTAAACTCAATATTAATAATTTTCGTAATTTTTCTTGTGTAACACAAATTAATAAATAATACACAAAATTAATAGGCCTAACATAAATTCAAATAAATACTAGTGTGAATTTTTATTAATATATGTATATATTTTTAATATAATACAGTTAGAAAGTGTAACTCGTGTTAGTCCTTCTGTACTATAATTTCTCGCTTTCTACAAACTCATAAATTCACAAGCACTTAAAAAAAAAACCTTTTCAGATCGGCACCGCACCAACACTCGGAAAAATTAGGGAGCATCCATAAACCACGTAGCTCCATTTTGACCTCTTCTGAACCCCCCCCCCCCTTCCACCACCTACGTAGCATGGTGTGGCTTTTGTCTCTATTCTTCCCCACCCCACGTAGTACGTACCTATTTGCCCTTTTATTCCAGAAGACATTATGTAGGTACTGTTTTCTCTTGTCAGACTATCTTAAATTACATACGGAAATAATTAAATGACGGAAATAAATATTTACATGCTGTTGAGTGTTCTATACCCATTTTAACTGTGACAAATAATATGAATCAAAAACTACATTGCCTTGCTCGGCACCCCTCAGCCTCCCCTCTCCCCACGTAGCCCAGTGTAACTTTCCAGCCAGACCGTGCCACGTAGTTTATGGGACGCTCCATGACGGCTCGACCCTCTCGCGTCCACGCTGGTCCGTAGCTCGTCCCGTGTGACGGACGGGTTCCTACGCGGTCTTCAGTCTCCTTTAACTTTTAAATTTTGTTGTTTCACGGTATTAATGTAAAGAAAAATTACCTTAAAGATGATATGGGAATCGCAGCTAGGTTACCCTCCCGTACTTTATTATAGAGTAGTGTATTTTATTTTGCGTAGGTATACTTTATAATCTACGAAAGTAATAAGGTATGATAAATACTTTATTTTGCCTGATTCCTGTTATCTCACTGTTTGTAGCTACGTGGCCAAAAGTACTTAATGCGAGCAATATATAATCACATTATTTTGTTTGGGCCCTCGCAAGTAAATTTAAATAATTTTTCGAAAGATCAAAATGGGCGCCATTTCTCTTCAACTTATTACTCAAGAAAGCTTCCAAACGAAGAAACTATCAGACGTCGGTGGTTAGTTTAATTCATATCAAACGATAGTGTCTTTTGTTTTTGTTGTCGACTGTTTGATTTAAAGTCAACTGCAATTTGACCACTACTGAAGGTTTCAAAAATGGAAACATTCAAGTGAAACTTTGAAAGTGCATGAAATAGTCCGGCACATAAAAAAGCATTTATTCAATGGACTGAAGCTGAAATCAGGTTCTAAGCTGGTTCAACTATTGACAAGGGAGAACAGCGGGTAATTTCTAAAGAAAGATTACGATGGAACAATGTGCTTCAAAGATTGATGCACATAACCTTGTATTTGGTTGAAAACAACATGGCATTCAGAGGGTCATCTGATAAATTATTTACTCCAAATAACGGAATATTCTTAGGCCTTGTACAATAAATGGCGAAATTTGACCCCGTCATGGAAGAGCATGTTAGAAAGACAGTGAACGGTGATTTGGCTGACCATTATTGCGGCAAAAATATACAAAATGAATTAATAGAAATTATGGCATCAAAAGTTATCTCTACCATAGTATCCCATATAAAGGATTCAAAGTATTACGAAATCATAGTTGATTGTACTCCTGATATAAGTCATAAGGAGCAACTTTCAATCACATTAAGATGCGCCAACATAACAGATGATGCCGTTAGCATAAAAGAATATTTTATTTCATTTTTGCAAACAGTAGATACAACGGGGTGCAGGTCTCACAGAAAGTATTTTAAAAACATTGAGTGATCATGATCTTGACATTAACAACTGCAGAGGACAGGGTTATAATAATGACGCAAACATGAAGGGAAAAAATAAAGGCGTTCGTAAAGAATGATGGACATAAATCCCGCTACCTTTTTTGTACCATGTGGATGCCATAGTTACAATTTGGTATTATGCGATGCGGCAAAATCATCGGTAAAATCCGTTACCATGTTCGGAATTTTACAAAAAATGTTTAATTTATTTGCAGGATCGGTAAATAGATGGGAAATTTTGACCGATCATTTGAAAATATACACCCTGAAAAATTTAAGTGACACACGCTGGGAAGCTGGAATTGAAAGCGTCAAAAGCGGTTCGCTATCAATTATGTGATATGCATGATGCTTTGGTTTCCTTGGCTGATGTTACCGAACAAAAGCGATTCCTCGACGTCATACGAAGTGACCACACTGGCAGGACGAATAAAAGATTTCAGCTTTATTGTTCCTCTTATAATATGGTAAGATGTTCTTTTTCAAATTAAAGTTGTGAGCAGAGCCAGTCAGTCATCTAAAATCAACTTTGTCGACTTTACTGAAATGCTTGATAAATGTTGCTCTTATTGAAAACATATAGACGAACAGGTCTCAAACAGGCTATTGTAACAGCAACTGAATTAGCAACTGAGCTTAACACGCAACCAGTTTTCAAACTCGACGTATTAAACGTAGACCGGGTGAAGAAGCTATTGATGAACCAATAACTGATCCAAAAAAAAAAAAAGGTTTGAAGCAGAGTTTTTTAATGCTCCTTTGGACACCGTGCATATATCTATGAAGGGAAGATTTCAACACATGCAAGATTTCTCTGCAACGTGGAATTCTGGTTTAACATTTACAAAATCAAAATAAAGAAAAAACTAATGCGACATTGTTCTGTACTGCAAGAAAAGTTAACGATCAACTTTAAATCTGACATTGATGGAGATTTATAGTACGATGGAATTTTGGGTCTCCAGCACTATCTCGAAGACCATCAGGCAACACCTATTGAAACATTAAACTTTATCAAAAAGTACAATTTTCAAGAGTTATACCCCAACACCTGGATTTCGCTGCGCATTCTGTTAACAATACCAGTGACTGTTGCAAGTGGCGAACGCAGTTTTTCAAAACTAAAACTGATAAAAACGTACTTGCGGTCTACAATGTGTCAAACAAGATTAACTAGTTTAGCCTCGCTGTCCATTGAAAATCAAGTTGCAGAAAACCTAGATTTTGCCAGTCTTATAAGAGAGTTTGCTGACGAAAATGCAAGAAAAGTAAGGTTTTATTTTTATTGTTTTAATTTTCGTTTTTCATTTAATGTTTCATGACTAAATGAAATTGTTTAGATAATAAATGTATAAAATGTTATTATTAATAAGAATAAATACATGTTTGTAGTATTATATTATTTCAGTAAAAAAATGGTACAAAATTCAAAATATTTAAAAAAAAATTATAATCAAATTATAATCAAGAATAAAAGGGCGCCAGATGCATGACTCGCCCGGGGCGCCTAGATGGTTAAGGCCGGCCCTGGTCACAACACTAACTCCATCGTAACTGGAAGTGGACTCTCTTGTATAACTTTAGTTCTCAAATCAGAAAATACCTTGTACCACTCATACAGGGTTATTATAAATGATTGAAGGAGTTCACAAATTTACTATAAAAGTATTGTATGACATATTGTCACAAAACTTAAATTTTATAGAAACACTCAAACATTTTCCAACCATATTTCAAATTTCTGCCACTAGAGCGCAGGCGCGAACAGTCAGAGATTGAGAAACTGATCGTGGTCATGGAGGAAGGAAGATACTGAAGGAGACACAAGGGACCTTCACTACGCACTGGAGTGAAGCCGGATAGAGAGAAGTGGGTTGGGGAGGTCTTCATATTTGATGGCCGTAGAAACACGGGAATTAGGCACAAATTCCTCAAGTGAATCATACGACAACCGTGGCAAACCAATTTGATTATGGATTATTATGTAACTCGACGGGACAAATAAAAAATGAAGAATTTTTTTCCCCACTATCCTGCTTAGTTCTTGAGATATACTGTCCCAAAAGTGAGGTGTTTTTGGTTGAAATTCAGAAGAAAAATTTCCCCAAGGTCAAATTTGATGATAGATTCTAATGTAACACGACGAGACAAATCGAAAGTAAAGAATAAAAATCTTCGATATCTCGCTTAGTTCTTGAGATACGCTGTCTCCATAAGTTAGAAACGTTTATGGGAGTAGTTTACATTGCGATACGCGATCACATTGAGTCACTAACATGATGGTCCTGAAATTACTAACGACTAATAATAGACTATATAAATTATTTGTACTCTTCTGGTATTCGCCGCATTTCAACCTACCCAAATTTCCATTAATATTGCCGCTACAAAATCAAACTATGTATACACCTCTAAACACATGAAATGCATCGCGAACAACATTTCGGATAACAACAATGTTTGCTTCATCACGTTTAGTAGTTCGCACAGCAAAAATTATCCAAATTAATTTCATCATACGCTTTCAGTGTAAACTGAAACTGGACTGAAACATGCAGAATACCATATTCACTATATCGCGATGTAAACTTGAGTCACTTAAATTAGACTTTTAACACTTGTTTACAATACTGCTGATTCTCTACACTACACTAACAAATATTTGAGAACGAAATCACTGAGAGCAATGAATAAATTTATAGCGATGGGCCCTAATCTTGAAGTTATCTATCAATGTGACTTACTTATGAAACGTTATTCCAGATTGTTTCCTACGTTGTCTGTTTGTGCAACGGAATGCAATACAACTTGGCATCATAAAAAAAAATTGGAATATAAGAAAATGAAATATTCACAGCAGCAAACACACTGCAAACAGTTCAATGATTTGGGGTTTCTATTATGGCAGCCGCGCATGCTTCACAGATTTAGCGGTATTCCGCCTCCACTACATTGCTTGCTTCATGATCGTGGTGGGGATGATGATCAGTAATTTATATCATGGCTCCCACATTCTCCCACCCTAACCCTAACCCCATGCGATTTTTTATTGTTTGTGCTTGTGCGTGGGAATATATGAAGATTCATTGTGTAAGCCTCTTCTATCAATAAACCTACCACAACGGTGAACTGCGTCAACGGTGGTTTTCAACAGCCTGATAAGGTCATGCTGCAATGAGTGAGGCAAGAACTTGACTATCAACTTTTTGAGGATTCACTTCTATCTAATCTTATATAGACGTGTGTTTTCATATATTTCACTTTTCAGCCACCACCACCAAGCACAGATCGATGGTCTTTTGTGTGGACGTAGCATGGAGTTTCCTGTCGTGCACAACGTTGGCCGAATGTCGATAGCTGTGGGGATGTGGAAGATATGATGAGTAAAGTTGGCCAATGCAGGGCGTTTTCATATTTCGACCAAAAATTTGTGTCTTCTTATACTTCTCTTTCCTGCCACAGCTACATAGCACAGACCATTGGTATTTGTGTTTGGTAGTAGAAACGTGTCTCCTGTCGTGCACTATGGTTGTTAGATGTAGGTAGCTATGGGGGTGTGGGAGATATGGGGATTGAAACTGGTCGACCTGTGGCAATTTCATATTTCTGCCAAAGAAGTATGTGTCATGGTGTATCATTTTTCGGCGAAAACTATGAATCGCAGATCACTGGCGTTTGTGTGTGGTAGTAACACAGAGTCACCTTTCGATCGCAACATCGGCCGAATTTCAGTAACTGTGAGAGTGTGGGAGATATGGTGATTGAAAGTGGCCGATCAAGGATATTTTCGTATTTCGACGAAAGACATGTGCCTCCGCATATGTCACTTTTCTGCCACAACTACATAGTATAGACCATTGGTATTTGTGTGTGGTAGTAGAATCTTGTCTCCCGTCGTGAACTATGGTTGTTAGATGTCGGTAGCTATGGGGGTGTGGGAGATATGGCGGCTGAAATTGGTCGACCTGCGGCAATTTCATATTTCTGCCAAAGACGCATGTGTCATGGTGTTATCACTTTTCAGCGAAAACTATCTATCGCAGATCACTGACGTTTGTGTGTGGTAGTAACGCGGAGTCACCTTTCGATCACAACATCGGCCGAATTTCAGTAACTGTGGGAGTGTGGGAGATATGGTGATTGAAAGTGGCCGATCAAGGAAATTTTCGTGTTTCGACGAAAGACATGTGACTCCGCATATGTTACTTTTCTGCCACAACTACTTAGTATAGACCATTGGTGTTTGTGTGTGGTAGTATTATCGTGTCTCCTGTCATGCACTATGGTTGTTAGATGTCGGTAGCCATGGGGGTGTGGGAGATATGGGGGTTGAAAGTGGTCGACCTGCGGCAATTTCATATTTCTGCCAAAGACGCATGTGCCATGGTGTATCACATTTGAGCAAAAACTATCTATCGCAGATCACTGGCGTTTGTGTGTGTTAGTAACACAGCGTCACCCATCGATCACAACGATGGCCGAATTTCGGTAACTGTGGGAGATATGGTGGTTGAAAGTGGTAGATCAAGGATATTTTCGTATTTCATCCAAAGACATGTGTGTCCGTAAATTTTACTTTGCTGCCTGAACTACATAGCGCAGATGACTGGCATTTGTGTGTGGTAATAGCATCGCGTCTCCCATCGTACACTATGGTTGTTAGATGTCGGTAGCTGTCAATACAAATTTTTTACGAACACGAACGAAGCCGTGGGTACTAGCTAGTATTGTAAATATTAAGATTTATCTTTAATTTACAATATTGGAACATTTCGATAGGACTTTTATTTTTCCTTTAACACTTGGTTTATCACCACAGCAGAAAAAGAGCGCAATTATTTTCAAGTAGCACCTCAAATGGTTTATTGAACATTCGCACTAACAGTTAATCCATTACTTATCTTTTAGTTTCCTTTTAATGCATATGATTCTATTCAAACACATTGATTAGAATACATTCATTCTATTATTCTCCTTTGCTCTGCACTCGAGCTTATTTTCTCAAATATCAATATACAACTTTATGCTCGTTACGCCAGGAACTTGAACGTCTACATATTTTTGCCTCTCAAGACACCTTTTCACTACATACAGCTTCTAACCAAAGATCTTTATTCCTTTGGCTTGAAGTTCTCTGACTTTGGAAACTTAAATACCAAAGTTACTCAATATAATCATAATTATTTAATAACAAAATATGCTTATAATATTAAATTTCATAATTATGGAGGTCGGGTACCTCACATATGCCACCCACGTTGGTCAACAAATAATTTTATATTCAATTAAATTTCGACCAATATTGAATGTTACAACTTTATACTTTCACAAACTCATACACACTTTTTCTGATTTATCCAATGAAACTGAATAGAAATATTGATTTTAAATGCCCTCTTTATAAACCAGAAACGTCTTTCAACATCAAAGAAACAATCGGAAAAACAAACCAACGATTCCTTTGCACTCACTCATCATCCGCCTAGAAAACTCAGTTAATATTCCTTGTATCCCTAGTGGTGTCCTCTTGCTTATCTTAAGGTTTTTGCAGTTATACCTCCGCACTTAAAATCTAGTCCCAGTTACTTCCTTATTTTCCATCTCATTATTTTTCCTAATATTCGTCTACTTCCTTCCTTCACTATTTCCTTATTCCTATGATCTTTGCTTACATTCCATCTTTCTTTCTTGCCGGCCTCGGTAGCGTAGGGGCTAGAGTGCTAGTTCGAGTCCGGCCGAGGGCATGGGTGTTTAGTGTTGTGTCTGTGAATGTCTTGTCCGTGTTGTAGTGTCCTTGTGACAATACTTGAAAGCAACAAATCACATTGAGCTGACTGTATGGCCCAGTAGCCGAATGCCAATTAAAAAAAAAAAAAAAAATCTTTCTTTCTTGGATTTCTTTCCTTTGTACTTTGTTTCTAGTGTATGTTTACTCGTTATCATTTTCACGTATCTATTCATTTTTCATCCTACTTTCATTCCTGTCTTTGATTTAATTCTTCGTTTCTTCTTCCTTTTCTTTTTTTGCTGTGTAGTTCTATATCATCACTCAGCAGCACCATTTGGAATTTCAGTTCATACTCTTCTTCTTCTGCTTTCCTAACAGTAGTAATCATTTCGTTTGTTAGCCCACTGCAGTCTTCTTTTACCCCAATGTTTGATTCCTTAATAATCATCTTCTTCTTTGAAACTAACATCCTCTCCTTTTTTCAGTACCTGAGTCTTTGTTTTGTACTCTTCTTTGATACTATCACTCTCTTCTTCTTCTTCTTCAGTATATGATCCCTTGCATTCTTCTCTTCTTTGATACTAATAAACTCTTATTTATCACCAGCATCTGATTCCTTGTTGTTATTCTCATATTTGAGACTAATATCATCTTCTTTTTCAGTATCAGATTCCTTGTTGCCATTTTCTTTAATACTAATATCCTGTATTCCGTATCTGTTTGGAACCCTCCTACTGCTTCCGTTATCTTCCTTGTCCTCCACTCCAATTCTTGATCTTTTGTCTCTCCTCATTCTTGTCACACATTTTGAAACATTTCCACCACAGCAAAGGCGTGTAGTGGAGTACGTTCATGTATACGTTTTATCACATTGCATTTAATCGTGTGATTTAATGCACTCTTTCTCATTGTTTCTTATCTCGTCTTCATTCTTTTCATCTAGCTTGTACACGTTGATCCTACTACTCTTTTGTCCCATCTCTTTACGGCTTATTTATATTTTAGCGGACCTAACCGCTAGCACCCGAGATAGAACGAAACACATAGATCTTGGCTATAGGTTTTACAACATCAGTTTTACTATCTAATCTTGCGTCCTTGTATCTGGCGTTTCACAGCTATAATCCTACCACTGATTAGTTCTAAGTACATTGTAAAGCTTTTCTTGATTTCAGTTGGCATTCCTGAAATCACTTCTCAAATTTCCTATTTCCTTCCTGTATTCACTCTTACCTTCGTTGTTGTGATTATATCCCTTTATATACTCACTAGCTGCGCATTCCACCCCTGTCGTAGCCGCCTTAACCTAGCTCACCAATCCTGCCGGTTAAAGGGGACCTAGTGTTTAACATGAAATCCTAACCACGGTACCGTCCTGGCGTACTTCACATTACACAGCAAGCTGCGCAGAGGTGAAGGCCGGGTTGAGGGCCTATGAAAATCCCAGCCGAGACAGGAATTTGAACTGGGGACCTTTCGATCACTAGTCTGACGCCTTAACCACTGAGCCACCAGGCCGCTCGTACTTGTGGAACTTCAAATAATTACAAACCATTGTCCTATGACAAACATTTCAAAAAAACATTTAATTCGCAATAATAAATATTGAGGTCGTTATTTGTTTTTTTGTTTTTTTTAATATATCCTATCTTTTAAGTTGAACAAAATTACACACAGTAAGCCAAATTTCATCAAAATCGGTTTCGGAGTTTATCTCGGACAAACATCGTGACACAAGATTTTTATATATATAGGATTATATACTATAGATAAGCCTTTCCATTGTTCTGTTCGATTCATCGCCTCAAGGAATTCTTCCATGCTTTGTCATTATTGCAGTATCAATTTCTCTTGTATTCCTTTTGGTAGTTTTTGTTTAAGCGTGTCTAATACATCTTCAACAGTTATAGATTCGTCGAGATACCGAGTTCTTTTATTCTACCTTTACAATATTCGCGTAAATTGCCATCCCGCCTGTTACAGGGTCTGCAATTTCCAAAGTTATTTTTTCCATTTCTATTTGTTTAGACCAGTACTCATTTATATAACATGCCTCAAATTCATGGAATTTTTATCATTTTATCAGTCCAATAGGAAGGCCAAACGGCAACATACGCCTTCATAAATAAAGCTGGGTGTATTTCATCACCTGATACGAACTTGACTTCAGGTAACTTAAATTTACAAACTTATATCCCATTTTCAATATTTCTTTTCTCTAATTACATTACAGCTCTCAAATCTTCATTGGTTGTCCTCCACCTATTGTCCTCTGACCCATTTATTCTATCCTTCCATTCTCGTTCTTCATTATTCACATCGAGCGTGGTGGGTGAACGGTTAACGTTCTGGCCAAGCATTCGGGAGGACGTGGGTTCGAATCCCCGTCCGGGCAACCAGGTTTGGGTTTTCCATGGTTTCCCCAAATCACTCCAGTCGAATGCCGGGATGCTTCCTTCAAAAAGGCTATGACCGAATTCCTTCCCGTTCCTTGTCCCCAGTCCCGTCCCGCCTTTAATGACCTTAGCCGTCGACGAGGAGCAAAGCAACAAGTAAAAAAAAAAAAATCATTATTCATTTGCAAAATTTCCTTTGTTATTCCTCGCGTTTCTCCCTGTACTTTAGATAAATTTTCCTTCCTCACCTCATTTCTTTGTTCAATTTCGGTTCGCAAATTGCGATAAACCACACCCTGTTCTTCGGCCAGATAATAAATTTTATTGTCCAGGTAGCTCACGTTATCACCGACATGATCCCACACTGCGCTTCTGAATTTATGTCCTTTATTCACATAGCACTTGTTTACGCTACTAAACTTTTCCCGATATTTTTTCTAATTTTAAACATTTCGGTCTTGAAATATTTCTTGCACTTGGCTTTCGAGCAAAGATAAAATGTCATTAGTATCTGTTAGCCATTCATTTGTTTACTTTCCTGTAACAGTTACTCGATTAGGTGTCATTAATAATTCCCTTTCCTCCAAGCATGTTAAGTTATTGCTTTTTTTTTAGCACTGTTTCACTGTCATTCAAATCATTACATCTTGCCCCCGATTTTTTTAATTACTTTCACTCATTTTTATTCTCAAGATGTAACACTTATTCACTAGTATCTTTGGGCATTAACGAAACATAACCGTTATTTTTATCACTTTAAATGTCAGATCAGGTCCGTGATAACGGACACCACAATAATATATATTTTTTTAATGGAACCATACAGGAATACTAACAATCACTACCAAATTACACATTTTTTTCAGTTCTTTCCAAATATTCATAAGAACTGTCTTCAAAGATTGTGCATGCAGTTAAATTTTATAACAGTCTTTGCACAGACGTAGTGATACGAACATTAATTAACTAGATTACTCGAAATCAAGATCTAGTTCTTTTAAATACGTTTTAATTAAATTGTTCCGACAATTTTCACTGTTCATTCAATCATTTCTTATGACTCAATTTATTGCTATATTCTCATTACTTTATATACAATTAACTAGCTTCGAGTCCGTCAAAAATGACGGTTTGAATGAAATATCCTGGCAGTTCATTTTTTTTTGCAGTTGGTTAATTATATGGAATTGTTATTACATAATGCTAATGGCCTGGATTTTGTAATGTTCTATATATTTCATTTGCAGTTCACATAGCGATACAGTAGTAACTTCTACTGAATTATTGACGATGGAAGTATAGAACCAATAAAATTGAAAACAAATTAGGAATCCCACAAAAACTTTTGCTGTCAATGTGATATCAGTTTTATTCCTGGTCCAGGCACAATTCAGCACGATAAATATGAAACTTCTTTCCCCCGTAATAAATAATACTTCCAGTAACATGGCGCTTATGAAAACAGTTTAAATGGTTTGTAAAACTCATTTCAGAGTTATCAGCATTTATGCTGTAACAAAATGTGTCAGTTGCGATTCTGGTCAACTTAGCCCCAATCTACATTAACATCGCATTCGAAAATCATAGCTTTTATTACCCTCATATGAATAACGACAGGCAGCACCTATGGTGGTAGTCTGAATTTATTCTGGAAAAGATTGCATGAAAAAGCGAATATCGACCATTTAATTAAATCACCGTGATATGAGTACCATACTGTGGTTAGATTATCGGAGTATTTGACTATGATTTATTTAAATAAATACATTTTACTTTAATGACGGAAAGTATAATATCAAAAACAGATAACGGTCATTTATCTCGGTGATACATTTCATGATTCGTAAATATGGTGTAAACTTTTTTCGAATTTTTAATTAACTTCATTGTTTATCATCTGCCAAAAACATTCTTAGGTTATGTTTTAACCTCGTTCTTATAACTGGTACAGATAAAATAACGCAAACATGGAATACTCTTCTCCTTGCATTAATTTTTGCGTCTAGTTGTCATAAATAAACAAAAATAACATGTAAATTTAAAGAACGTACCAACTGTAACTTAGTAACAGAGCTTAGTAACGTATGATTGCCTCGCATTAATTTTCTATCTCTGCTCGCCGCTATTTGGCTGCAAGAATATCTTTGTTGAATTGCGAATTATAAATTGAAATCATTTTTAATTATATCTTTCGTGATATGAGTACCTTATTCTGGTTAGATTATCAGAATATTTGGTTATATTTTATTTAAATAAATGCATTTTTATAATTTCGAAAACGGATTATTTATTTGACTGATACATTGCGCGATTACGTACGTTTCTCTTAGTTTTTAATAAACTTCATTGTGTCTTATCGTCTGCCAAAAAAATTTTTAGGTTATGGTTTAACCTAGTTTTGATAACTGATACAGATAGCGTCAATATTGAATCCCCTTCTCCTTACATGAATTTCTGCGTCTAACTGATAAAATAGCGTAAATATTGAATCTTCTTCTCCTTATATAAATTTCTGCATCTAGCTGTAAATAAACGAAAAGCAAGATGGTGGTACGAATGTAATATGGTGGTTGATGATTGGCCGTTCTTTAGCCAATAGTTGAAGCAGCTATAGACGACGCACGCAGACGCCACGTTAGCGTTTTATATAATAGGATATTTTTATAGGATATATTTGCAACAGTTATTATTCTGTTTACTTATTCAATACTCTGTTTTACAAATAAAATAAGTTTACTTCTTATCGTTTTTATAGTGGAACCATCCAAAAATTGCAGGTATTTCTGTATAGCAATTCTAGTGCTATTCAATGTCCTGTCACGAGTCGTCATATCTGGGATTCACTTCAGACGTTATAACCATATTTATCTTCTAATCTCCAATATTGGATCACTTCGAAAGAACTTTTATTTATTCTCTATACATCCGAACTGGGTTTATCACCACAGCTGAAACAGAATTAACTTCTAAATAAAGCTCAATTATTTTGCGGGTACCATCTCAAATAGCGTATTGTACGTTCGCATTAACAGTTATCAATTACTCATCTTTTGGTTTCCTTTTAATATGTATGATTCTATTCAAACACATTGATAACAATTCGTTCACACTGTTATTCTTAGTTTTACTGCACTCTAGCTTATTTTCTCAAATATTGAAATACAACTTTACGTTCATTATGCCAGGACTTCGAATGTCTACATATTTCTGCCTTACAAGCCATATTTTCTTCAAATGCTGCAGAGATCTTTCTTCCCTTTCGGCTTGACGCTGTATGACCTTAAGCATTTATAAACCGGAGTTATTATACATAATTACAGCTATTTAATAACTTTAATGCTTATAAAATAGCTTTCAAATGTCATCTACCTTACAATTTATATCTGCGGAATTAGTCAAAGGAAACAGGTAGAGAACTTGAAACATACACAAAAAATGAGTTTTTTTAAATTTATAACAGAAAAAATGTTGAAATACATGAAAGAATGGAGAAAGAGCAAAAATACGGGAAATTAGGAAGGAAAATGGAGGCATAGAAGACTAAATACTGAGCTAACAAGAGAACTAAGCAAACTAAAGATCAATGAAAGAGTAATGTTGGGAAATAGAGAAATTCGAGACATGGGGGAAGTATGTAATGATGTACAGAAGGACTACTGAGATAGCCTGTGAAAGTAAGAGAAACAAGAACATCATCATCAACATCATCAGTTTTCTGCCCTCGGGCAGGTTTTCACTTGGCTGCTCTGCATGCTCTTCTATCTTCTGCCTTTCTCTTCAGTTCTATGTAGTTGCCGTCTTCCTTGATGTTATCTATTTTGCACCTCCTTCTTCCTCTTATTCTCGTCCCACAATCTAGACCTTCCAAGGCGTTTTTTACCAGGCACTCTCCTCTCAACAAGTGTCCCATCCAGTTCTTCTTTCTCTCCTTTATTACTTGGGGATTTTTCTCCTTTCACTATCCCGTCCAGCACTTCAACATTACTTATTTTATCCACCCAGCTTATCCTCTCCATTCTCCTCCACATTCGCATCTCAAACGCTTCTAACCGCTTTTCATCCTCTCGTCTCAGTGTCCACGTCTCCGCCCCATAAAGAGCCACACTCCATACAAAACACTTGCCGAGTCTTTTCCTGAGTGCTTTGTCTATTTTTCCAGTTTGTATACTCCTTTTCCTATTAAATGATCCCTTCGCTACGGCAATGCGAGTTTTTACCTCTTGGTGGCATCTCAAATCTTCGGTGATCGTACTCCCAAGATATTTGAAAGATCTTACTTGCCTGACATCAGCTCTCCCTAACTTAATATTTAATATTTTCCATCCTTTTCCAATCACCATACTCTTAGTTTTTGCTGTATTGATTTTCATTCCAAACTCTTCGCAAGCTTCGTCTAGATCTTTCAGCATTCTGTTTAGAGTTTGTTCGCTTTCTGCCAACAGTACCAGTTCACCAGCAAATCGTATGCACTCTATTCTCTTGCCACCAATACGCACTCCTCTTTTTCCAATTAAGCCTTTTCCAATAATTTCTTCTAGGTATAAATTGAACAATAATGGGGAAAGGCAACAACCTTGTGTTATACCTCTCCCAATGCTACTTTCTCCAGACATCTCGTTTCCGATCTTTATTCGTACTTTCTATTGTAAATATAGATTCTGTATCAACTTTCTCTCCTTCCAATCTACGCCTTTCCTCTTCAAGATATCCATCAGCTTCTTCCATTGCACCCTATCAAAAGATTTTTCCAAGTCAATAAAGACGGCATAGGTATCTCTTCCTTTCTCAATATATCTTTTCCCTATGATTCTTAACAGGCCAATGGCATCTCTTGTTCCTTTTCCTTTCCTGAATCCAAACTGTTCTTCTCCAATCCATCTATCTAACTTTCCGTATAGCCTTCTGTTCAGCACTCTCAACAACACTTTAGTTGCAACATTTTGGATCAGTGAGTAGAAAATGCACTGAAGGAGTTGAAGAATCGGAAGGCATGTGAAATCGATAATTTGCCAGCAAAAGAGTTTAGAAAACAGAGGAAGGATGGGAATAGTTTACCTTTGAAATGAGATATATGACTTTATCTCAACGTTAATTATGTCAATTCAAAATAAGGAAAACAAATAAATTTGTATGGCATAGATTATCAGTCTATTTTTGCACGCAGCTAAAGTACAGGTATTGTTAAGAGGGATGAACAGAAGGATATTTGGGAAGTAAGATAGATGGAATGGAGAAAACAGTTTGGATTTAGGAAAGAAAACGGAACAAGAGATGTTATTGGGCTTTTAAGAATCAGAGAGGAACGATATGAGAAACAAAGAGAAATTTATGCTGTCTTTATTGATTTAGAAAAAAGCTTTTGACAGGGTACAATGGAAAAAGCTGACGGATATCTTGAAGAGGGAAGGAGTAGATTAGAGGGAGAGAAGGCTAGTACAGAAACTATATTTACAGAAGAAAGTAAGAATGAAGTTTGGAAATGAGTTGTCAGGAGAAAGCAGAATTGGGAGAGGCGTAAGCTAAGGTTATTGCTTAACCCCACTATTATTCAATTTATACCTAAAAGAAATTATTCGAAAATGCTTAGATCGAAAAAAGAGGAGTGCATATTGGTGGCAAGAGAAGAGAGTGTATACGATTTGCCTATAATATGGTCTACCTAGCAAAAAGCTGAAAAAATCTTAAGAAAATGCTGCAAGATAAAAAAGATGCCTGTGAAGAGTACGAAATGAGAATGAATACACTAAAACAAAGAGTATGGTGATTGGTAAAAGAAGAAAACTGATAAATATTAAAATAAGACAAACTGATGTCAGCCAAGTAAGAACCTTCAAATATTTTGAAAATACAATCACTGGGGACTCGAGATGTCACCAAGAGCACAGACGTGGACACTGAGACCAGAAGATTAAAACGGATAGAAGTGTTTGGGATGTGGACATGTAGGATAGTGGAGAGGATCAGCTGGATGGAAAAAGTACTGGAAAAGGTTTTTGGGAGGAGGAAACTACTGTAAGTCATCATAGAAAGAAAGAAGATCTGGATGGGACACTCGTTGAGTGCTTGTTAATAGGCGTCTTGGAAGGACTGGGACAGTGGGAGGAAGAAGTAGGTACAAGACATCAAAGGAAACCTCATGGACATCAAGAGAAGGGCAGAAGACAGGACAGCATGGAGAGCAGCTGTGTGAAAACCTGTCTCTGAGGAGAACTCTAATGATGATGGTGATGTATGACTGTAAAGGTTTGCGACTATATGTCAAATAATAGCTACAATGTCGAAAGGTACATCGCTCAAGACAGAACTAATATCTTTGCGTCTGCCTTGTTTAACTGTGGCCAAACATGGCGACAGAAGGCCTTAGTGACGTCC
>CM061914.1:176393488-176485517 GCA_031002005.1 Vandiemenella viatica | reverse complement strand
CTCATCACAGAACGTGGAAGTCGGAGGCTTGCCCACTTAGTAAAATGGCATAGGCGGTGATCTGTGGCAGATCTGAAAGCAGAGTTCTCCGAAACACTTGTGCCTGCACCGGCATTATACTCTGCTGTCAGATCTGCCACAGATCACCCACTATCCTGCTTTACAGAGCGGGCAAGCATCCGACCTCCACGTTCTGTGATGAGGCGTGGACGTCCACCACCTTGTCGTTCAGTCGTGGTTTCACCGTCCTTCAACCACTCTGCACAGATGCTCACTACAGTAGCACCTGAACAGCCTAACAGCCTCGCCGTCGCCGAGATGCTCGTTCCCAGCCGCCGCGCCCAAAAACCACCGGCCCGTAATTTAAGGGAATTGCGTGACCTGTGCGTAGACATCTGGTGCCAGATAACTCCGAAAACATAACAAGGACCTTTCGAATCCATGCACGTCGAATCGCTGCTGTATTGAGCTCCAAAGATGGACCAACACACTAATAAGCAGGTAGTCATAATTTTTTGGCCCATCAGTGTATTTTAGCAACTAATTGATATGTAAAAAATAAATTTTGTATCTCCACGTTATGTAAGAGGTAGGTGTGTATTACTGTTCTAACTTCCACTTTATTTACTTAATCATAGCATGCTTGAAACCACCAAATAATTTACAGTTACTTATCTTAGCTCCGATCTACGCAGTTATAGTTTCATGTTCTGAGAATACAAACAAATGCAATGAAACAACGAGTTGTATGCCAAATTAATGTCGTAAGACCTTATTCAGATGGTTATGCATCATCGCCGTCTCTTTTACTGGATGGCGAAGAGAGGCACGTTAATAATCAGAAGATGGAGTCGGAGAGCGGTTCCGAAACGTCGCGTCATATTGGTGTGGCGCGAGAACATTCTATACAGTTTGCTAAACTTCTTTCTTTCATTTATCATACTAAACGAAGCGGAAAAATGATACCATACTAGTCCCTACAACATAATCTTGTGTTACAGCCTTTTTAAAAGGGTTAACACCTACTACAAGCGGCAAACATGTTTCAGTATTCTGGAACTCTATAAAATAATACACAGTAGGGAAATTGTATTTGTACATATATATAAACAGACACACATTCTGCACAAACTTTAAAATCAGGTAAGCTAATTTCTATCTGGCTTCAAAACACAATATTCTCCCTTCTAACGATGAAACAAGCAGCAATAATAATAATAATAATATTTAATTAAATTCCAATGGAGCGCGTGCTCGGTGGCAATTCCCCTGCCACCCATCTGCTCCCTTTTCCTGCACCCACCTACATTTGCCCTCCAGAAATTTTAACTTTAAATTCTTTAAACGTTTATGGTAAATTATTCATCATTTCTCTTGGTAATTTATTCCAGTCCCTGACACCCTTCCCCAAAAAAGAGAATCTTCCTACATCTTTGTGCCTGAAATCGAGTGGCAGCTTGTGCTAGTAACACTTCGCAGTTGCGCAGACTCTCACATATTGGCATTTTAATTTGTGGCGACTTTTCATTAATAATAGAGTGCAAAACGTGAAGAGAATGCCAATATAAGGCACTATGACTCTGTCATGGGGCGATAGCATCAACACCAACAAACGCACTTCAGATGGAGGCAATGGAACCACCTCTTCACATCAGGCGGGAATATCTTGCATATAAATTCCTGATGAAACACATGCAAATTGAGAACAGCACAATTATCAAAAAGATCGAGGACCTTAGTGAATCATGTGCCCACGAACGATACTGGAGACATAAAAAGCCACCCAAATACGTAACCGCTTTCCAGAAAATACTACAATATCAGAAATATGTATATACCACTAGGAAATTGCCTTACTTCGAAGTAAACTATGAGACAATTAACACGAACCTTACAGTCCGATTTGATGCGCCATTTAGCGAAAACGCGGAAATTAACAAACAATTAGTGGAGAGATATCTGGAAGAATGGCCTCAGGCTATCCAAATTTACACGGATGATGCTAAATCAGGAGTGGCAGCTGGTTGTGCCTATGCCATCCTAAAGGAAAAGGTTTAGAAAATGTACAAGCTTCGAAAGGAAGCCTCCAATTATACGGCGGAAATGCTGGCCATCTTAAAAGCTCTGGAATACGGATTACGGTCGTCCAAAAGGACCATAGTGATATTATCTGATTCCAGACCATCTCTGCAAAAAATTTTGGCTTTCAAAAATGATAATCGAAGTGGCTATTTGACAACGAAAATCATACAGTCCTGCAATCAAATCACCGACCTGAACAAAGAAGTCATATTTATGTGGATAAAAGCACATGTTGGCATACCAGGTAATGAAGAGGCAGACCACCTAGCAAAGATTGCTATAAGGATGGGTGAGGAAGAAAGGAAGATACTTGGGCTGGATAATACAAACCACTTCTCAAACATCACAACTCAGAGGTCACCACTACTCCTGCATCCACCCCCATTTACCAACATCAAGGCTCCCCATCAAGAGGACTAGTAACTACAACAGCCAGGTTAAAGTTTAACCGTGGCTTCTTTCCCGCCCACCTGTATAGAATCAAAGCAATTGAATCACCCCGATGCGACTGTGAAGATCAGGTTGAATGCGACGTCAACCATATGTTTTTTGGATGCAAGAAACACTGGAACAACATCACAAATTTTATGAAAGAACTCTCAGAAGAGGGAAACCAGTTACCTCTCAACATAAAACATTTACTGGCCACGGAAAGTATCAACATATACCGTAAATTTTTTGATTATTATTAATATTTTTTTTGTTCCTTTCGTGCTTCATATATTCTAATCTCTGTCTTCCTCTACAGTTCTTATCTTCGGCTGTTCCCTCCACTAACAAATTAACCAATCCAGCATGTCTTAAAATATGACCTACCAGCCTGTCGCTTCTTTCTGTAAGCTTCTTCCACAAACTTCTTTTCTCACCCATCATTTGTGCAGTTAGTTGTTGCACAGTTTGTGCTTCGTGACCATGTGATCTAATGTATCAACTCCTGGCATCCCAGACATGCTCTACTCTACTGGCGACAAATCTGGAGACCGTGCAGTCCAAATTGTGGTCGAAACACCTTGCAAGGCTTGTGTTGCGTTTTTTCGCAGTATGAGGACGGTCATCATCCTGTTGGAAGCCGCGATTTGGATGGTGGTATCACATTAGAGTGAAGCACCCCGTCCATATAGTGTTGGGCTGTCATTGTACTTTCAACAACAGCCGACGCAGTCCTGCCATCGAAACCATGACACGGGTGGCTGCAGCTGCGTGCCGTTCTGAATTCACAGCAGGGTAAGTCGTTTCGCCACTACGCCTGCTAATATGTTCAGGATTATCACTTTGACACAGACAGAATCAAGACTCGCCTCTAAACACAAATGAACGCCAATCACATGTCCATTTGCGTTTTGCATTACACCTTATATGATACTGGCAATGTAATCAGGTTAATGGAAGAGTTTACATATAGGTCATAGAGTGTAACCAAGCTTCAAGCAATTGGTCCTGGGGTGACTTCCCCTAACCATTGCTTGGATCTGGCCTGCAACCAAATTGTGTAGCCAGCAACAGCCACCCACACAATTTGGTGGTGTTCTCGTGCTGTTGTTCTTCTGTATGGACCTGTGCCTGCTCTAGGAGAACTGGAAGTTTCTTTCACAAAAAGTCTGCATACTGACATTACAGCCAATCCTTCGGGAGATTTCACGATACGAAGCATCAATTTGAAACACCGCAATTCTCTGAGACTCTCACAGCTTGACATTTGCGTGTAGAAGGTCGTCACTCTTTGCCTTGAATACTTGGGACCAAATTTCAGTCATTTATCACATCTGTCTGGGTGTTAGAATTTTAATTTCTACCAGTGTATATTCCAATAACTGTACTGAATAGCATAATAATAATAATATATATATATATATATATATATATATATATATATATATTTTTAAGGAATTTCGTATTTATTGGAACTGCTTTATTTTTAAAGTTTTCCGGATCGCTGTTGGAGTTTCTGAACGTTAAAATCAGGACTTCAGGAGGATGATAAAATTAATCAGAAGTTGTCTGTATTAATTTATTTTTGAGTTATGCTTATGCACATTTTTAAGTCGTGTAATTGTACAGAATCGCAAACTGAAATTGAATTCAATTTAAAAAAATTATAATTTTGTATTTGTCCTATTTCGTTTGTTTCTGAATTTAGATCAAATAGTGAATAGATTTTTTGTTTCCTCCCTTCAAGGCCTTCAATTCGATGTATGGTCCATTCAAAATGGAGCGTCCTCATTTATCAAGTGATTCATCTCAGGTTGGAGAACAACGACATAAAGATTACTTTTTAAATTTTTTTAGCAAAACTTAGGATTTTTTAATAAACTTTTATTTTTAATTTAATGTTAACATGCGTTTGCTCATGAAAGTCATATTTATTTAACATTTTCCGGACCACTAATGCTCTAACTGGGCTGGGAAACTTCGCGAAACGTGGAAACATTTTCAGTAGTAACTCGTGTAATACTTTCTCACTGGAAAAAAGTGTTACTGAGATTTGTTGCGTGTTTCGTCATCCTTTGTGAGCTATGCGCCCCAGAGTCCCTGCGAATAATTTTCATTTAAATAAATAAGTAAAATCATAAACTATAATATCTCCCATGCTATAGCGTTCCAAACGTTCTCTTTAATTAAAATTTGGCCGTATGCAGCCTGACCTGAGTATCACTGTATACTTTGCCACAGAATTTATTAAATTTCCTTCTCCGCTATAAAAAAAAAAACTCGTTGTCAGCAAATCAACACATTTCTTCGGCACGCGGCTGACGGCACTACTGGTTGGTGCGCAGGATGTGGCGCCGTGTTCCGATCGCGTCCGTTTCAAAACTATAGAAACCAAAGGCGACGGCTGCGGGCGGCCTTGAAGGTCTACCCTCTGCGGGCTCTGCCGTGTCCGGAACAGGTCTCAACCAGCGACACCCCCTGTCGTCCCGCTCAGCTCACCACACTGGTTGTGTCCAGCACGCCTGCCCTTCCTTGAAGCCACAGCCGCTATCTTCCATAAGCTGGGCACTAGTATACAAAGGTCACGGCATGCACTCATTAGACGCTGATACAAACCCTTGAAGACTTTGACCTGTGTATTACCTGTATTTCTAAGTTCTTCTAATCTACATGTTACATCGGGTGTACTTCAAGGAAGTGTAATAGGACCACATCTTTTCTTAATTTTTATAAATGATGTCGGAGACAAGGTAAAAAAGCCTATTTAGATTGTTTGCTGATGATGCGGTTATTTATAGCGAAGTAAGAAATTTGGCCGATTGCTTAGAAATTCAGCGCGATCTGGATGTTATTTTGGCTTGGTGCGCTGAGTGGCAACTTACTCTAAATTGTAAAAAGTGCAAGACAATGAGCATAACTAACAAAAAGAATCCAATTGTTCAGAAATATGAGTTAAACAATACAGTTATTGATAGGGTCGATTCTATGAAATATTTGGGAGTAACAGTACAAAGGAACATGAAATGGGATATGCACATTAATTCGTTAGTAGGGAGAGCAAATTCTAGGCTGCGATTCATAGCTCGAATCTTGAAAAATTGTAATGAACAAAGGAGATAGCGTACAAATCTCTCGTGCGTCCACATTTGGATTATTGTTGTGCCATTTGGGACCAGTTTCGTAAGGGGTTGATTGAAAGTATAGAGAAAGTACAGAGAAGAGCCGCTCGATTCGTTTACCGCTTGCTACAGTCCTTATGAAAGCGTCACAGAACTGATTAGTAGATTGGGTTGGGAGTCTCTGGTAGATAGACGACACACGTTTCGTTTAAACTTATTGGTAAACATGCTTACTCCCATTTTCACTTACGAATGTAGTGAAATACCTCTTCCACCAACCTATTTGAGTCGGAATGACAGGAAAGATAAAATTAGAGAAATAAGGTGCCGCAATGATTCTTATATGAATTCTTTTTTCCCTCGTACCATTAGGGATTGGAATGCACAGCAAAGAGATTAGCTTTGGTGCTGAGCACCCTCTGCCACAAACAATTTTGTGAATTGCAGAGTATATATGTAGATGTAGATATTTCACCGAACAAGAGACGTTCAAATTAGTCAGACGTCTTCCCTATAAGAGCATGAATTCGCAAGGAAGCCCACAAAAGTCTTGGTTCCTCCCAAAACTAATTTTTTTTTGTTGTTCTCTGACAGAATCTAAAAATATCTGATGCTGATTACAAACATGTGCCACAAGTGTCTTGTCTTGATATTCTAGATCAAACCTTGGCTGAATACGCAAATCTATAACAGGATTTAGATCCTTAGTTGCTAGCAGAACTGTTTAAAAAATTTCTGGATGTTTGTATGGAGAGGTTCGCTCGATACACCGACTTCTACCTCACATCCCCATGCCCTTCGTTGCAGCCTGTGCTAAGCAACACGCATGTCTGATGCACGTTTCTACAAACGGAAAGCATGCTGTTTCTTTCTCATCGCGGAATGCTTGAAGATATTTGACAATGCGTCCATCAGTACTCCAAGCAAACAACTGATCCATGATGGAATACAACCAAATTGCACCTGATAATTTACTATGAATTTAGGGATGAAGCTGGGCAAGATCACTACGATATATCTTTTGACCTGGCCTGTCATCGTTGAGAGAATATATATGTCTCATTATCCGTTTGCAACTTCTGCAAGTCCTGGTTTAGAGATTGTCTTTTACAAATTAAATACCAATTTTTTTTTGGCAAAACAATGTAGAAGTTCGTAAACACCTCACCGTGAAATTCTACGCTAGCGGAAGATGCCGCCGTGGTGACCACAAACACGTAATCTCACCAGACTACAAGCGGATGACTGTACAGAGCATTACGGTAACGCTCTAGATTGAAGAAGTGCTTCTACCGCTGTCCGGCCACCCAGATGTAGTTTCCGCAAATGCCTGGTTGGTTCCTATGAGAGGTCATAGCTGAGCGTCATCGCGACTCTTCCCCCACCCTCTCCCCCCTATAATGGCCTTGGCGTCCTCGAGGCAAGAAGCAAAACAAAATAATAATAAATCCAGGTGGTCGTTTTCAACAAAGAATTTGAGGTCTTGGAGATTTACATAGAGCAGATATTTATTAACGTGCTTTTTGTGATGAAATTTATATTCTTATTCTATCTGAACTGAGCATGTACCGATTTCGATGCGAATTTGCAATTCTTTACTCTAAGTTCCCTAAAATAATTAATGTGGACAGTTTGATACTCTTGTGTTGCCTATATGCAATGAATCGCAACAAGCGCGGATTCCACATACGTTACTGTAAGATCGACAACCGTTCCGGGACAGTACCCAATAACGAGACATGTCATGATGGGCCATTGTGCACTTTGCGAATCATTGATTGAAAATGTAGGAATTCCTACTAGAAACCATAAAATTCTCTGCGGTTTTAAGGACTTAGGTGGTTCATTCACCAAGACTCTACAGATGAATATTGTATTATGTGGTACATTTATAAAACAGCAGTTCACTTTATCAAGTACTTGCTGTTTTTTTCTTGTTGAGCCTGCACATTTATGATTGAACCCAACAGAATACTTACACAAACATTACGTTGTGTAGACACCAATTAGTTTTTGCAGTGATGTTTATCGCAGTGGTCTCCATGGCGCTAGTGGGTAGAGCCTGTGCTAGGAGAGGGTGTGTGGTACCGCGGACAAATATTGTGCAGACTGGAACCAGTTGTGTTGGATCATGAAGCACATTTCCGAGCGCTGTAAGAACTTGATATTATCTTTGTGCTGACGGAAGGTGACTGAGCGAGGGATTGAATTTGCAACCGAGCACTGGGAGATAACTACGTTTCGAGGGCATGTGTAAAGCTGTGCTTCCCGATTTCGAACCTGCATCTTCTGAGACGAAATCATATAACCTAATCTAGTTATGGTTCACTTTGGCAATAATAATAATATATAATAATTGATAAAATTGCGATGAAGGGCCCACCGAGCGTGGTGGTGATGGTTAAACGTTCTGGCCTCAAATTCGGGGAGGACGCCGGTTCGAATCCCCGTCCCGGCATCCAAATTTGGGTTTTCCATGGTTTCCCCAAATCACTCCAGGCGAATGCCAGGATGCTTCCTTCAAAAGGCCATGGCTGAATTCCTTCCCTTTCCTTGTCCCCAGTCTGTCAGGTATCTGTTAAATTTTGCAACTACGTGGCAAAATTTTGCAACTACGTGACAAAATTTGTTCTTAGAACCACAAGTTAGATTGGATAAAATATTATTGCATTTCAGTTTTAAAGTTAGTTTTTTATGTATATTCAAGTTAGAAAGCAGTTTCACAGTTTTTTAAGATAGTATTTCGATATTTTCAATTTCATTAGTTTTCAGCATTCACCTGGAGTGGAAGTTCATATCTAAATTATTTATTTTTGGCTCTAAAGTATTAAAGTTAGGATATTTTGTATAATAACTAAAGTTAACGTTTATTTAAAGATCTAGCGACTGAAATTTTTTTGGAGAGATTGAATTATTTTTATTTTCAAGGTCACAAGTTTTATTATGAAACCTTCAGATATGAGATGAGAAACTGATCAGTTATCGGGGAGATTCTCATGGAAGTGCAGCCGCTAGATTTTCCCACGCTCCGTGAGTACCAGAACTTTCCTGGTTAGCAGCCACAGCGAGCGAGTCAGTCTTCAAGTAGCCGTGCACGAGACAAGACGCAAACTAGCGGAGTAGCGATCAGTTAGCTTTGAAAAAATATAGGCTCGTTGATATGCAACTTAAAAACATTCAGTTCTATTAAGATGTCGCGTTAAAACAGTATTTCGCCAATTGGGGCCTCGGAATTGTTTGAATTTTACAATGGGAGCGTGCTATTCAATTTTGTATGGTTTCTGCAACTAAAAGTTTTGATACTGTGAACTATTGGGGTGTGGTCTGCTTGACCGGTTAATCGAACTTGTAAAACATTACTTTGGAATAGTTGTCTGATTGCCTGTACAATTTTTGGCTTTGTGAAATTTGGAAGAATATAATTGTTTAAATGGCAATGAACTATTTATTGAACTTTATCTTTTCATAGTTTTCTGGTTAAAAAGCTATGTGGCTGCCGTATTATTCTATTTAGCCAAAACTGTTACATCCAAGGCTACACACGGTCAGAGTTAAGATCCAGTGTTTATGCTCCACCCCAAGCATAAAGGTCGGGCCACACTAGACCGCAACGCAACCGGGGCGCACCGCACCGTCACTGTTCTTATTGTTGTCGCTCACTCGATTGAAGTGAGTTCAAACGACACGCGTGTGTTGGCCCGGATAAATTTTGGTTATATTTTGACGGTGCGGCCCGGTGTCGGTCTGGTCGATATGGAGAACTGTATAGAAAGAGTTCGGAAATTTCCGGTCCTTTACGACTAATATTGTTTTAACGTTACTGATTGCTTTAGAAGTGTGTCCTTTTTTTTTCAGCCTCACTTCAGGTTCATCAGATATTCGTAAAATGTAGTTAGAGTCCTTGCATGTTCGCATAACAAATCAAATCTTTGCCAGTGGTGAAAGTCGATTTTAAGGCCTGTAAAAATTGCATCCGAGATCCGAATTTTGAACCGGGGACCTTTCGTACCCAAATCACTCGCCGCAAGCATCTGAATCTAGAAGTTCTGGAAAATGTGTATTAAATCATATAATAAAGTACATTTGTGTTGTGCATGCAAAAATAAATTATAAGCACGTTTATTTTATTATGTTTGAATAATAATTTTTGATTATAACCAGATTTGTCTCTTGTCTCAGAAGGTTATGGCGTACGATTGGGGAAATGAAAGTACCTGGTTCAAATCCCTGTCTCAGCTGTAATTTTTATGGGTCTTAAAATTGACAATCACCTCTGGAAAAGCTTTGATTTCTTAATGCTAAAATGCTAGGGACGCCCCGTGTTACGAATTTCACGTTAATCTGTAGTTTTTCCTCTTCAACGATAGAGGTGTACGGCGCAGCCGATAAGTAACTCCGTGACTGGAATTTTTAGATCACATGAAATTATTATTATTTTACGGAATCTTTGCGGTCTGCATTAAAATAAAAATGTATAAAAATCTTATTCTTTTTTGTTAAACAAAGTATTGAGTGACTCGAAAAGGAACCTAAACCAAAACAAACACGTTAAATGTGAAGTGAGTGACGCTTGACATTTAATCTACATATATACTCTGCAATTCACAAAATTGTGGGTGGCAGAGGTTGCTCAGCACCAAAGCTAATCTCTTTGTTTTGCATTCCAATCCCTAATGGTACGAGGGAAAAAAGAATTCATATAAGAATCATTGCGGCATCTTATTTCTCTCTAATCTTATCTTTCCTGTCATTCCGACTCAAATAGGTTGGTTGAAGAAGTATTTCACTACACTCAAAAGTGAAAGTGGGAGTACGCATGTTTTCCAATAAGTTTAAACGAAACGTGCGTCGTCTATCTACCAGAGACTCGCAGCCTAGTCTACTAATCAGTTCTGTGACGCTTTCATAAGGACTGTAGCAAGCGGTCACGAATCGAGCGGCTCTTCTCTGTACTTTCTCTATACTATCGATCAACCCCTTACGAAACGGATCCCAAATGGCACAACAATAGTCCAAATGTGGACACACAAGAGATTTCTACGCTATCTCCTTTGTTTGTTCATTACAATTTTTCAAGATTTGACCTGTGAATCGCAGCCTAGAATTAGCTCTACCTACCAACGAATTAATGTGTAAGTCCCATTTCATGTTCCTTTGTACTGTTACTTCCAAATATTTCATAGAATCGACCATATCAATAACTGAATTGTTTAACTCGTATTTCTGAAAAATTGGATTCTTTTTGTTAGTTATGCTCATTGTCTTTCACTTTTTACAATTTAGCGTAAGTTGCCACTCAGCGCACCATGCCCACGCTGAATTTCTAAGCAATCGGCCAAATTCCTTATTTCCCTATAAATAACCGCATCATCAGCAAACAATCTAAAAAGGCTTTTCACTTTGTCTCCGAGATCGTTTATAAAAATTAAGAAAAGAAGTGGCCCTATTACACTTCCTTGAGGTACCCCGGATATAACATCTAGACTAGAAGAACTTTCTCCTTCAACGACGACATACTGCGACCGACCAGTTAGAAAATCCTTTATCCATTCACAAAGCTGATCCGATATACCGTACGCTCGTAGCTTCGCTAAAAGGCGGTTGTGTGGCACAGAGTCAAAGGCTTTCTGAAAATCTAAAAAAATTACATCTACTTGTGAACCTGCATCAATAACATTCATTACGTCGTGTGTAAATAGGGCAAGCTGTGTTTCACATGATCTTTTCTTCCGAAATCCGTGTTGATTTGCTGTAAGCAAATTATTATCCTCTAGAAATTTCATAATGTTCGAGCATATAATATGTTCCATAACTCTACTACAAACAGATGTTATAGATATTGGACGATAGTTTCCAGGATCACTTCAATCACCTTTCTTGAAAATCGGAGTTACTTGCGCGATTTTCCAGTCTGAAGGTACTTTTCGCTCTTCTAATGATTTACTGAATATATCAGACAGAAATGGCCCGATTTCCACCGCATATTCTGAAAATATTCTAACTGGAATTCCATCTGGCCCCGGTGCTTTCCCCCATTTCAGGAGCTCTAATTGCTTTATGATACCTGCAGTATCTATCCGTAATGATTCCATCACCAACTCGACACGCCGTGGGAAAACGGGAACATTATCGTTATTTTCATCAGTAAATGAATTTTTGAATACAGTATTTAGTACGTTAGCTTTATCGCGGCTTTCATTAACCTCTGAACTTTCACAAATTAGTGCTGGAATATTGCTATTGGTACAATTGACTTTTCGTACATACGACCAGAATTTCTTTGGGTTTTCTGTGAGACTCCTAGAGAGAGTGTTGGAATGAAAATCGTTGAAGGCCTCACGCATTTCATTCTTAATACGTCCTCTTAACTCAGCTAAGGTTTCTAAATCACTGCGAGACCCCTTCCTTCTTGAGCATGCGTGTATCCTCCTTGTTTTTTGAGTAATCTTTTGACTTCGCATGTGTACCACGGTGGATCATCCTCCCCATTTATTATCCGCTTCGATATATGTATATTCATACCTTCCCTGACTATTCAAATAAATCGATGCCACATCTCTTTAACGGTGTCCTTTTTTGACTTGAAATTATGGTAATTATTCCTCAGGTAGGTTCTAAAAGACTCCTTAGAGGCCTTACTGAATTTGTATACTATCCGCCGTTTTCTCCTTTTTCGCTTGGTCATTAGTCTGATAGTCATTAATCGTGACTATATAGAATTACACGAAAATCTTTCAATACAGTGTGACGACCATTTGTTAAAACAGTTTTGGAATACTACTTTTGTGCATAAGAGTTCAAACAATTAGGAGATAACAGGAGTCACACAAAAATAAGTATTTTAACGTACTTTATTACCTTCGTAGATTATAAAGTACAGTACTCTATAATAATGTACGGGTGGTAGCCGCAGCTACGATACCGATATCACTTTTAAGGTAATTTTTTAACATTAATTCCGTGAAACAGTCAAGTGTATACGTTAAAGGAGACCCGTCCGTCACACGGCCCGTGCTACGGACCAGTGTGGACGCGAGGGGGGCGAGCCGACACACGGCCGAGTGACGGTGCGGTGCGCCCCGGTTGCGGTGCGGTCTAGTAGTGTGGCCCGACCTTAAAGCGGGCCCTACACGGTCAATATTATTGCACAATATTTACGGTTGCACAATAATATTGAACGTCTGTAGGTTAGATTGAGAGGTTGTGCAATATTATTGAGTAAATCTAAACAGTTTGAAATATATTGTACAACCTGAAATACATTGTGCCGTCTGTGGGCGATATTGCGCAATATTCCCTCAGTTGGTCTCGATACACGGGCACGATCACTATTTTTCGCTTGTATTTTGTTACTGTAATATTTTTTTCATTGATTTTTTCTTCTAAAATGAATTCAAAAGTGAAGTGAGTGGAAGATTTACTAGCATTATGGAATGTCAAAGCGTCTGAGTATAAAAACAGATAGGAAAAAAGAAGGCTTACGAAATTCTGCTGCAATAATATATAGAGAAACATGCAGTATCCAGCCAGAAGTCGCTATAGTATGACTATAAATAATTAATAGACCTGAAGGTGTAAGATACCTGTGGAGGGGCTCTTCTCACCAAACACAATGCCTTATATACCTGTGTGATCTAACATGTGGAAGTGAGCAAGTTGTTTAAGTCGAATTACTTCTGATTTTTGTTTCCCTACACAGACCTTTCGTCGCAATGCGCAAAACCACCAATTAATTACAACACCCTAGCTCAAGAAGCTCTACAACCACCTCCTACGGTGGTTGCTGAAGCAGGTGAGGAGTCTAAGCGCTGGAGGCATTCATTAGTTACTGCTGTGGGTTGTTTAAAATGAAACGTAAGGAATAACCTCTACCAGACCAGCTTATAACGTTTTAGAGACGAGGTGCAGAATTGCAGCACATGGATAGGAACGGAGAAAAATTATATATTAACTGTTCTAATGCTAGCGAAGAAGATTTATCGTTAAAATCATTTAGAAGCAAATCATATTAAAGATAATTTTTTTTTATTAAAAACATCAAACAGTGCCTACAACACCAGCGGAGCCCCAGCAGCGCTGAGACAGTCTCTCCCATAGCCAACTTGGGACGCCACATCACGAGTCCAAGGCCGAGCAGTGGACCACGGTCGGGCCTGTCCCGGAACAATCCCCAGAACAGACCGGCGAGGGGAAGTCCGACACAGATCATGACTCGCGCCTCGACGACTGGCGCCAGTCGTCAAGGCGCCAGTCGTCAAGGCGCCAGTCGTCCAGGCGCCAGTCGTCCAGGCGCCAGTCGTCCAGGCGCCAGTCGTCCAGGCGCCAGTCGTCAAGGCGCCAGTCGTCAAGGCGCCAGTCGTCAAGGCGCCAGTCGTCAAGGCGCCAGTCGTCAAGGCGCCAGTCGTCAAGGCGCCAGTCGTCAAGGCGCCAGTCGTCAAGGCGCCAGTCGTCCAGGCGCCAGTCGTCCAGGAGCCAGTCGTCCAGGCGCCAGTCGTCCAGGAGCCAGTCGTCCAGGCGCCAGTCGTCCAGGCGCCAGTCGTCCAGGCGCCAGTCGTCCAGGCGCCAGTCGTCCAGGCGCCAGTCGTCCAGGCGCCAGTCGTCCAGGCACCAGTCGTCAAGGCGGCGGCTTGACGACTGGCACATGGACGACTGGCGCCTGGACGACTGGCGCCTGGACGACTGGCGCCTGGACGACTGGCGCCTCTACGACTGGCTCCTGGTCGACTGGCGCCTGGACGACTGGCGCCTTGACGACTGGCGCCTGGACGACTGGCGCCTTGACGACTGGCGCCTTGACTACTGGCGCCTTGTCGACTGGCGCCTTGACGACTGGCGCCTTGACGACTGGCGCCTGGACGACTGGCGCCTGGACGACTGGCGCCTTGACGACTGGCTCATGGTCGACTGGCGCCTTGACGACTGGCGCCTGGACGACTGGCGCCTTGACGACTGGCTATTTGACGACTGGCGCCTTGATGACTGGCACATTTACGACTGGCGCCTGGACGACTGGCGCCTCGACGACTGGCGCCTCGACGACTGGCGCCTCGACGACTGGCTATTTGACGACTGGCGCTTTGATGACTGGCACATTTACGACTGGCGCCTGGACGACTGGTGCCTCGACGACTGGCGCCTCGACGACTGGCGCCTCGACGACTGGCGCCTTGACGACTAGCGCCTCGACGACTGGCACCTCGACGACTGGCGCCTCGACGACTGGCGCCTGGACGACTGGCGCCTTGACGACTGGCGCCTGGGCGACTTGGCGCCTTGACGACTGGCTATTTGACGACTGGCGCCTCAACGACTGGTGCCTGGACGACTGGCGCCTGGACGACTGTAGCCTTGACGACAGGCGCCTTGACGACTGACGCCTCAATTATTCGCAGATTCCTTGCAGGTGGAAATGTTTTGAATTAGTGCTAAAATAAAAACTGTAACTTAACATTCTCGAATGAAAGAGAATTATTAACAACACCTAATCAAGTAGCTGCTACAGGAAAAGAAACAAATGAACTGCTAACAGGTACTAATAACATTTTATCTTTGCTCGAAAGCCCAATACAAGAAATATTTTAGAAAAATGGGAGAGTGCAGGTTGAAATACTGGATAATTTTAAAACGGAAATGTCTAAAATTAGAAAAAATATCTCGGGAAAAAGATTAGTAAAGTAAACAAGTGCAATGTAAGTAAAGGACATAAATTCAAACGGGCAATGTCATAGCGTCTCAATGATAATATCAGCTAGATGGACAGTAAAATTTCTTATAAGGCTGAAGAACCGAAATTGAACAAACAAATGTCGTTAGGAAGGAATAATTGTCTAATGTACTGTACAGTGAGAAACGCGAGGAATAAGGAAGGAAATTTTGCAAATTAATAAAGAAGAACGATAAAGGAAGGCTAGAATAAATGGGCTAGAGGACAACAGGTGGATGAGCTTTGATAGCTATAAATGAATTAGAGAAAATGAATATTGATAAGACGATACAAGATTGTAAATTCAAGTAACTGAAATCAAATTCGTAGCAGATGATGAAATGCACTCAGCTTTATTCATTAACGCGTTGCCGTTTTGCCTTCTATTGGATTGATAAAGAAAAGAATTAAGCATGTTCGGAACATGTTATCTGCAGATGCTTATGTTTGAGGAAGTTGGTATAGAATGCAAAAATTCCATGAATCTGAGGCACGTTTGTTAAATGAGTACCAGTCAACACAAATATAGCGAAATGTAAAAAGCAACTTTAAAAATTGCAGACCCTACAACAGGCGACAAAGGAATTTACGAAAATTTTGTGAAGGCTGGATAGAAGAACTCAGATATCTAGACGAATACATAAGTGTTGGAGATGTATTAAACAAAAACTACCAAATGGAATACAAGATAAATTGATACTGTAATAGCGGCAAAGCATAGAAGAATTCCTTGGGGCGATGGATTGAATAGAACAATGAAAAGGCTTATCTGAAGTAGATAATGAGTACATAAAGGGATAAAATCACAACAACGAAGGAAGATATGAAGCTAAGAGAATACAGGAAGTAAATAGGAATTTTGAAAAGTGATTTCAGGAATGCCAACTGAAATTAAGAAAAGCTTTACGCTGTACTTAGAACTAAGGGAGCGTGCATAAACCACGTAGCTCCATTTTGGCCTCCTGTGAACCCCCCCTCCCCCCATGTAGCCCTATGTAGCTTTTGCCTCTACCCCCCCCCCCCCCACGTAGCACGTAGCTTTTTTCCCTTTTGATTCCAGAATACATTTTGTGCTGTTTTCTCTTGTCAGACTATTGTAAATAGATAATTAACTGTGGGAAATAAGTATTTACATGTTGTTGTGGGTTCTGTTCCTCATTTTAACTGTGAAAAATGTTATGAAAGGAAAGCTACGTGGCCTGGCTTGGAACCCCCCACGTAGCCCAGCGTAGCGTTCCAGCAACCCCCCCCCCCCCTGGACCGTGCCACGTAGTTTGTGCATGGTCCCTAATCAGTGGAAGGATTATAGCTGCCATACGACAAATAAATAAAGCTGCGAAACCCCGGATACGATGACGAAAGTTGAGATACCAAAAAGAGATTGTAAAATCTATAGCCCAGATCTACGAGGTCTGCTCAATCTCGGGTACTGGAGGTTAGATCCGCTAAAATATAAATAATCCGGAATGAGATGGGACAAAAATGTATTAGGGTCGGCGTGTCCAAGCTAGATGAAAAGAATGAAGACGAGAAAAGAAACAATGAGAAAGAGGGAATTAAACACACGATTAAATACAATGTGATGAAACGTATGTGTGAACATACCCCACTACATGCCTTTGCTGTGGTGGAAATGTTTCGAAATATGTGAAAAGAAAGAAGAAAGAGAAGAAATGGAGAGGACAAGATTGATAACGGAAGCAGTAGGAGCATTCGAATTAGATACGGAAAGAGGATGTTAATATTAAAGAAAATTGAATCTGATACTGAAAAAAGAACATGATATTAGTATCAAGGAAGAGAAGACTGCGAGGGATCATATACTGAAGAAGTAGAATGATAGTGGGCTAACAAATGAACCCTTGAAAACAATTGAAATGATATCTACAGTTAGGAAAGCAGAAGAAGAAGAGTATGAAATTTCAAATGATGTTGCTGAGTGATGATATAGAATAACACAGCAAAAAAAAAGAAAAGGAAGAAGAAATAAAGAATTAAATCAAAGACAAGAATGAAAGTAGGTTGAAACATTAATAGATACGTGAAAATGAAAATGATAACGAATAAACAAACACTAGAAACAAAGTACAAAGGAAAGAAAGAAAAATGGAATTAAAGCAACGATCATTGGAATAAAGAAGCAGTGAAGGAAGGAAGGAGACGAATATTAGGAAAAATAATGAGATAGAAAATAAGGAAGAAACTGAGGACTAGATTTTAAGTGCGGAGGTATAAATGCGAAAAGGTAAAGATAAGCAAGAGGACACCACTAGGGATGCAAGGAATATTAACTGAGTTTTCTACGCGGATGGTGAGGAGTGCAAATAAATCGTTGGTTTGTTGTTCCAACTGTTTCTTTGATATTGTAAGACGTTTCCGGCTTGAAAAGAAGGAATTTAAAATCAATATTTCTATTCAGTTTCATTGGATTAATCAGAAAAAGTGTGTTTAAGTTTGTGAAAGTATAAAGTTGTAACTTTCAATGTTGGTCGAAATTTAATTGAATGTAAAATTATTTTTTGACCAACATGGGTGGCACATGTTGGTCACTAGAAAATAATTGTGCTATTTTTCTGCTGTGGTGATAAACCCAGTATCAAAGGAAAAATAAAAGTTCTATCGAAATGTTCCGATATTGTAAATTAAAGATAAATCTGATTATTTATAATATTAGATAGAAGTGAATCCTCAAAAAGTCGATAATCAAGTTCTTGCCTCACTCATTGCAGCATGACCTTATCAGGATGTTGAAAACCACCGTTGACGCAGTTCACCATTCTGGCCGGCTTATTGATAGAAGAGGCTTACACACTGAATCTTCACACAAGCACAAAAAATAAAAAAAAATCGCATGGGGTTAGGGTGGGAAAACGTGGAAGCCATGATAGAAATTACTGATCATCATCCCCACTTCGATCATGGAGGAAGGAAGATAGTGGAGGCGGAACACCGCTAAATCTGTGAAGCCTCGTCTCCAATGCGCATGCGCGGCGGCCATAATAGAAATCCATAATCATTGCGCTGTTTGCACTGTGTTTGTGCTGTGAATATTTCATTTTCTAATACTCCAAAAAAAATATTATAATGCCAAGTTGTATTGCATACCGTTACACAAACAGACAAGGTAGGAAACAACCTGGCATAACGTTTCATAAGTAAGTCACATTGTAATTATTGTTCTTGAAGTGTTTGATACGTAACTGCAAGATTAGGGCCTATCGCTATAAATTTATTCAATGCTCTCAGTGATTAACGTTCTCAAATATTTGTTGGTGTAGAATAGAGAATCGGCATATGTTACTACTTTGCACCTAAAACAAGTGTTGAAAATCTAATTTAAGCGACTCAAGTTTACATCGCGATACAGTGAATATGGTATTCTGCATGTTTCAGTGCTGTTTCAGTTTACACTGAAAGCGTATGATGAAATTAATTTGGATAATTTGTGCTGTGCGAACTACTAAACCTGATGAAGCAAACGTTGTTGTTACCTGAAATGTAGTTCGCGATGCATTTCATGTGTTTAGAGGTGTCTGCAAAAATTGATTTTGTAGCGGCAATATTAATGGAAATTTGGGTAGGTTGAAATGCGGCGTGTCCCAGAAGAGTACAAATGATTTATGTATTATTAGTTGTTAGTAATTTCACTATCATCATGTTAGTGACTCAATGTGTATCGCGTATTGCAATGTAAACTACTCCCATAAACGTTTCCAACTTTTGGAGACAGCACATCTCAAGAACTAAGCGATATATCGAAAAATTTTATTCTTTACTTTCGATTTGTCTCGTCGTGTTACATAAGAATCTATCATCAAATTTGACCTTGGGGAAATTTTTCTTCTGAATATCAACCCAAAACACCTCACTTTTGGGACAGTATATTTCGAGAACTAAGCAATATATCTTCATTTTTTATTTGTCTCGTCGAGTTACATAATAATCCATCATCAAATTGGTTTGCCACGGTTGTCGTATGCTTCCCTTGAGGTTTTTGTTTCCCACCCACTTCTCTCTACACGGCTCCACTCCAGTGCGTGGTGAAGGTCCCTTGCGTCATCTCTACTATCTTCCTTCCTCCATGACCACGATCGGTTTCTCAATCTCTGACTGTTCACGCCTGCACTTTAATGGCAGAAATTTGAAATATGGTTGGAAAATATCCACAAACCGCAACTTGTTACAGTGGTAGTGTATTGCTTAAATCAAGGAGTGCTACGCAAGGATGGTTCCCCCAACGGTTGTAGAGTGTACCACAAAGGGAGAGAACGAAATGGTAGAGGGTATTCACATTTGTTATTCAAGACTGCTTCAGTTCATAGATCATGAGTTACTTGGGGTAGAATTCTGAGGCAATAAAAATATGAGGCTGGCTGCTTAGCGCAGGGGAAAAATTGATAGCAAAAATGAAACACTTGGAAAAAATTAAAATCATATCCAGAGTTTGGCGTAGAATGATCAGAATTTGCAGAGATGTCAATTTACCAGGTGTTAAAATGGAAGAAAATAAGATTAGCAACACAATGCAACACATGTTTGTAATTGGCGTAGTAAAGGCAGGGGGCCATGGGGTGCTGAAGCAGTTCTAATGGATACTAGATGGTTTAGTAAGCCAGGGGCCAAAACTGGAAGTTGGTAATAGGTACACATTCCAGGACTGAGGAGATATTTTACGGGAAACATTAATTTATGGAATAAGTACGGTGGAGTCGAGGTGAGAACTGTTCAAGAATATAGTAAGAAATAGTGCAGAACATATATATTATAATACGGTGGTGAGAAGAGTTAACAGGCTGGAACTAAGGATTGCAATCCCGCAGTGTTTTCAATCCCACGGGATCCGCGCGGGATTTGCCCCAATCCCGCAGGATCCGTGCGGGATTGGCGCAAACAGTTTTTTTTATCGCTTATATTAAAAAAATAGTTACTTAAAACGTTAATAAATTATATAATAATTCAATTAATAAATCAATTTTAATGTTAACAATATTTTAATTGGCAAAATGATATTAAAACTTTTTAGCAAGTCTTAAGCCCATTTCGAGGTTTTACAGTTTTGTTTTTTAATCTAAACCAATTTTTAAATAAACAATAAAAAAAGGAAAATATTCAGTGTTAGGTCATATTATGTGCCTTACAATACATCACATGAATTTAAAAACATGGTTTGCTTAGTGGCCAAGTTACCAGAGTTTTTTTTATTATTATTATTCTAAATAAACGTTCCATAACACCGAGAGAAATCATTCCACTTGGCTCAGAACAAAAGATCTCATAACTTTTTGTCAGTGCACATGCACGAGACTAAGCTTTTTTTTTTTTTTTTTTTTTTTTTTTTTTTTTTTTTTTTTTTACAAAAAATGTTTTTGTGGGATTCATTATTATATCTCCTGATTCCTTGATTGATCTTACAGTTGATTCAATGTTATTAAAGGAAACTACTCACCAACACTTAAACTGTCGAGTATTTCAATTTTACATATGTGGCGTAGCGACGTTTTAAGAGTGGAAATTATTACTTTTTTTGTAAGATAGGAGACTTTCTCGGCGAATGATTGCAGTGAAGTTTTCATAGGTTGTATCTATGGATTTCATTGTAAAAACACGAGATTTCACACGGAGGGAGACGGCGGAGGCAGCCGTCGAAGTATGGTGTTCCTACAACACAATTCGTCGATACACCAGTGAAAACTTCATTATAACTTTTTTTGCCTTTAGTCGAAATAATAACAAGGAGAAGAGGTATTAATCTATAGCCTGAGCGGCACATGTAAGCAGGCGGCTTTAATCAAAGAAACGCATTGAGGCAGCGGCCAAAACAGCAATAAGTCAAAGGATATACAATTGCCTTTTGATATCTGCTAAATAAATAGGTATGCGATTAAAATTACGATAACATTAGTTTCCTATCAACGAATAATCAAATTTTCAGCCGCAAAAAAAGGAAATTGTCACAATAACTTTATCTGCAAATACAGAAAATGGGAATAATGAAACCGTGAATAAAAAGCTGTAACTTTGTAGTACAGATAACGTTTGCAACACACAAAAAATAATTATATAGTTACAAAATCGTACTAAATACGGAACGTAACTCAAATTACAGAAATGTGTACTCGAAAATGAATAGCCTACGTCAAAGTGTATCTATTTACTTACAAATGACGAAGGTTAAAAAAAACAAACGTTTGTTCACACGCGCCAAATGCCAACTGGAAGGGTATAGGCAAACAGTGCAAAACATCTGATAGAGACCGAGTGGGGCAGCGAGTCACGCACTGATACGCGTTTTATCCGCATTTTGCGGATTGCGGATCCGCTTTAATTTGTGCGGGATCCGCCAGACTGTCTAATGATGCGGGATCCCGCGGGATTGCGGGATCCCGCTTTGCTGGATTGCAATCCCTAGCTGGAACTCAACAGAGTTGAGAGACAGCAAGACAATAAGAAACTCATGAAACAGCTAAACAAGAAATTCATAGAAGTGTTTTGAAAATTATTGTTGGTGCACGGGAACCACTGAACGGTGCATTCAGAAATTTCTTTGACAATGTTAAAAATAGTGAAAGGAAGAGAAGATATTCAGACAGTTGCAGATAAGAAGTTACTGAGAATATCATAAAGGCAGAGATGAAGTAATTAGATTATAAATAAAAATTCCGTCTGGAAACAACTGTTGGTGTTAATTTTATTTTATTCCCATGCGCGTTTCGCCCTTATGGTGTGACGCATCGTCAGTGAAGCTAGGGTGATAATATATACATGGCGATCTGGAACAGCACTTTATGCATTTTACAGATTTTCTTTTTCACAAGTAGAAAACTGTTTTACACTTATACATATTTCTGACTAAATACTTGGCATTATATCCATTGAAATATTGACTGTAAGCTTCTTGTTACATTTCAATATTTCAATGTATATAATGCCTAGTGTTAGTCAGAAATATGTATAAGTGTAAAAAAAATTTTTACTTGTCAAAAAGAAGATCTGTAAAATGCATGAAGTGCTGTTGCAGACCGCCATGTAAATATAATCACCTTAGCTCCACTGACGATGCCCCACACCATAAGGGCGAAACGCGTATGGGAATAAAGTAACATTAACATCAACAGTTGTTTCCAGACGGAATTTTTATTTATAATCTATTAACCAACAACTGCGGAAGATGGCCTATAACCAGATTTGCTATGAAGTAATTAGTTTGATGAGAACATGAGGGACTATCAATCACGTAGTACTCTGAAAGAATTACTTAACTGGGCAGGTCAGGTGGTAGGAAAAGGTTTCAAAGTTCTGCACTTGTTGGAGAGAGTGATGAGGGGATGTACGAGAGAAGTCAAGGAATTGGGTTACAAAACTTTGGTCAGACCATTGCTCGAATATGGTAGTGTAGTATGGGACCCTCATTTTACGTATCAAATACAGGAGTTGGAAGGGTGCAAAAAAAGGGCTGCTAGATTTGTTTCTGGAAATTATCGCAGAATGCAATCAGTGACGGATATGATAAAGGAGCTGGAATGGGATTCATTGCAAGACAGGAGGAGGATGAGGAGGGTCATGGGAGTGTACAGGGCATATACTGGCGATGAGGCATTAAAAGATATTGCAATAGGTATGAAAAGTAGTGCATGCAAGGGAAAAGATGACCATGACCACAAGCTGGCACTCGATTTCAGGTACAAGGGTGTGGGAAGATTCTCTTTTTTAGGTAAGGGTGTCAGGGATTGGAATGAGTTACCAAGAGAAATGATGAATAATTTACCGAAAACTTTGAAAGAATTTAAAGATATAATTTGTAGAGGGCAAATGTAGGTAGGGGCAGAATAAGGGGAAGATAGGTGTGTAGGGAAATTGCCACCGGAGCGTGTGCTCCATTGCAATTAAATTAAATTAAGTATCTGTGTGCTAAGTACTATCAAAATCCGATAAAAGCAATTGTTTTGCAGCAACAATGATGGCATAAACTAAAGGTGGATACAGGAGGAGAGGAGTTAAGATCTGAAAACCAAATGCAGACTATTTTTCTAATTTTTTTAATGTTACATAAGCAAAGGTACATCTAAATAGGATAAACAACATTGTGGGGTAAAGGTGGAAAGATGTGGTTTTTGCAAACAAATGCATACAGTATTTTTCTGTTTGTTTTAAAGTTTGCGTGTGACGTTCCATCGATATGGGTTAAAAACTGTGGGTTCATGTATCGAATATTTGGAAAAAATTAAGGGGTGTATGGGAAGAAAGGTTTTTTTTAAATTTTTGTCAAAAACCTGCGCAGTCACGCACGGAATAACTCACCAAAGTTTCATCGTAATGGGTAGAATGGTATAAGAATGCTTAGAAGACAAACAAACCAACAAATATTCATTTTTATATAATAGACTAGCTGACTCGGCAATGCTTCGCTATTGCTAGACTTGAGGTAGATTAAATGAATACATTTGAACGTTTGTATTTAGTAAAGATTAGATATTTACCTACAGTGCCTTGGATTATAACATGTTTATTCAAGTGCTTTAGGATGCACAATATTTTTTGTTTTTCCGTCAGGTGCGTACACGAAAAAATCTTGATAGTTTCCCAACGCCTGAGCAAGCCACATACAGTTCTCTATGAGAGTAGCATGGATTTTCCAAATTTAGTTCACACACTTGTAATAATTGTCCCTGTGCCTTGTTTATGGTCATTGCAAATGCGAGTCACACCGGCAATTGCAAGCGTTTAAACTCGAACAGCATTTCTGTTGTAATCTCTGGGATTCGTGGCAACAAAACACCTTCTCCATCAAAATTGGATAAAATTTTGGTGTTTTTTTTTTTAAATTATGGGTAAAAGGGGGAAGAGGGGGTAGTTTTGGGGTAGAACGGGTGAGAGGGATTGGGGTTTTGTAAAACTAATGTCTACAGAATTTTTCTATGTCTTTAATAGTATATGTGTGCAAAATTCCTTCGAAAGCTGATAAAAGTGTGGGTTTGTGTAAAAATTAAGGGGTGGGAAAGGGGATGCGTTTTTGGAAACCAAATGTAGGCTGTATTTTTCTGTTTTATTTACAGTATACATGTGGAAATTTCCGTAGAAATCGGATAAAATCTGTAGGATTTTTTAAATTATGGCGCGTTACGGGGAAGAGGTGGTGGTTTTTTGGAAATTTTATTTGATAGGAACCATCCCGGAAGCGCACTCGACAACTCACCAAAGTTTCACCTTAATCGCACCCCGGAAATGCTTTGCTATTGCTAGAATTGAATTCACATATAGATTCAATGTATACATTTGAATGTTTGTATCTAGTGAAAATAAGATATTTATGTATAAATTTTAATTACTATTTCATTCAATTTCTAGTTTATTGCGATGGTCTTGGATATGCAATGTTCTTGGTGATTCCTGTTACACTGGCAAAAATTAACAGGTTGTAAAGGGAAAGAGGGGTTGTATTTTTTGAAACCATATTTAGGCTGTATTTTACTGTATATTTTAAAGTATATGTGTGCAAATTTCTTTCAAAATCGGATAAAACATGTGAGTTTGTCTAAATTAGGGGGATGAGAGGGTGAGTTTTTGGAAACTATATGTAGGTAGTACTTTTCAATTTGTTTTAAAGTATACGTGTGCTAATTTTGGTCTAAATATGATTAAATCTGTGGGTATGTTTAAATTAAGGTTTGTAAAGTGCTGGAGGGGATGGTTTTTCTGAATTTTTATTTCTTAGTAATCTTCTCCGACGCGCACTGGACAACTCACAAAGGTTTCACCGTAATCGGATAAAAATTGTTGGTTTCAATAAATATCATTGGAAATTCAGATGGGAGGTGTTAAAAGGGAGAAGGGTGGACTTTGGCAAAGAAGTTAATTCTGTTTGTTTTAAAGTATACATATGCTTAGCTCCTTCAAAATCGGGTTACGATATAAGGTACGTTCACAAAAATTAAAGGGATGTAAAAGGAAAGAGGGGTTGCATTTTGGAAACCATATGTAGACAGTATTTTTCTGTTTGTTTTAAAGTATATCTGTGCCAATTTCGATCAAAATCCGATAAAATCTGTGTGTTTTTTAATTAGGAGGTATGTTTGTGTAAAAATTAAGGGGTGGGAAGGGGGAAAGGGGATGCGTTTTTGGAAATCAAATGAAGGCAGTGTTTTTCTGTTTATTTTAAACTATTTGTGTGCAAATTTTCATACAAACTGGATAAAATCTGTATTTTTTTAAAAAAATTATGGGGTGTTATGGAGAAGAGAGTGTGGTTCTTTGGAAATTTTATTTCTCAGGAACCATCTCGGACGCACAATCGAAAACTCATCAAAGTTTCACCATAATCGGATGAATGGTTTAGTAGCGCATAGAGGACATACAAAGAAAGGTACATTCATTATGGGGATGGTAATGGGGAGATGGGTTGTGATTTTGGAAACCAGATGTAGGCAGCATTTTTCTGTTTGTTTTAAAGTAAATGTGTGCCAAATTTAATCAAAATCGGATACAATCTGTGGGTTTTTTAAATTATGGGGTGGAAGGGGGAAGAAGGGGTGGTTTTGGGGTAGAACGGGTGAGAGGAATTGGGTCCTTGTAAAACTAATGTCGACAGTATTTTTCTATTTTTTTTAGTATTATGTGTGTGCAAAATTCCTTCGAAATCTGATAAAGAGTGTGGGTTTGTGTAAAAATTAAGGGGTTGGAAGGGGAAAAGGGGGTGTGGTTTTGGAAACCAAATGTAGGCAGTGTTTTTCTGTTTATTTTAAAGTATATGTGTGCCAATTTCCGTACAAATCGGATAAAATCTGTAGGTTTTTTTCAATAATGGGGTGTTATGGGGAAGAGGGGGTAGTTTTTTGCAAATTTTATTTTTTAGTAACCACCCCGGACGATCACTTGACAACTCACCAAAGTTTCACTGTAATCGGACAAACGGTTTAGGAGTGCATAGAGGACAGACAGACAGACATTGATTTTTATATAATAGAGATATGCTAGGCGTCCACGATGCTGGCAGGCTGTTCCAATTGCTAGTAATCTCTGGCTTAATATGCGGAGTCATTTAGATCTTTTATGCCACTGTGAAGATTTGCTTCCTTCTTATCATGGTTTGTGTGGCAGGATTGGAAGGCACAATTTGACAGCTAACTGTATCGGCATTATGGCCTACATCTTCTGCTAAGCCAGTCTAGGTGATGACATCCAGCTTGCCACACCTGAAGCTATCCACACCTGATGAAGACCGCAGAGACAACTGTTGAAACGCTCTGTTTATACGACACTATCCTGCCGAACATTGATAAAATTATATAGCATTAGGAACTATGTTTTTTTATGGCTTTACACCTCATCAACATTGAAGTCATCAGGGAAGGAAAAGGACTGGGACAAGGAATGGGAAGGAATTAGGCCATGGACTTTTTGAAGGAACATCCTGGCATTTGCCAGGGGCAATTTTGGAAAACCATGGAAAAACAAAATCTTGATAGTCGGAAGGGAATTTGAATCCGTATCCTCCCAAATACGAGGCCAGAGAATTACCACTCACACATCCCTCTCCATTTAATATCTATGAATTTCCAATACGAAACAGATCATTGTGGGAAATATGTATTTCATTTTATGAAATGTTCATACAAGAAAGCAAAACTAATTCTCATTTGCACTAATTAGCAATGTGCAACCAATAGATAATTGTAACGTGATACAAACAAACCTGTTGGTTACAAGTTTCGATATTAACTTGAGACAAAAAAATGACTGTTACTGTTACATGTAGGATAATCTACAAACACGGTAGTTTGTTGGACATGACAATAATGCTGTAACTACTTACTGCTACTAGAAGTAATGACATCATATCATCGTGACAGTTTATCACAAGATGTTGTTTCCAATCAGAAATTGGATAGTAATGCAACTTGGACCAAAATGACAATGCTAGAACTACTTTCTGAAGTAGCAAGTTGTCACTAGAACTACACTAAAAGGAATTGTCAATTTGTTATGACATGTTCCTTCGATGATGATATTTTATGATCTTTTCATAATACTAAAACTTCAGCAAGTGTAGTTTAACATTTTATATGTATAATGTAACTATGTACATAATTGTGATTGCTAATAAAATTATATTTGTTACATAGCGCATTAACTGAACCCGCAGTTGTGTATTCAATGTTGTCTATGCCATCCTGTCTTGGCTTTTCGATGTTTTCGATACCACACCCAGATCTACGCGATTCATTATACAGGGCGTTCGCCGGGAAACGCAACCCACTGTTAGCGCTACAAGGAAGAAACTGCTCCCGGCGAGCGAGCGCTCAGTTTCCGGCATTGTTCGACCGTCGGCCGCGGACTATTTCATAATAATTACGCTTCATAAACTTCATAAACTTGTGTGCTAAGCATTTAAATGTGACGTAATTCATTAGCTTACCTTATAAAAGATGCTGGAAGTGTTGACCCTCTTGTGTAATGCACATTTCACATCTTCTGAACATATTTCGAGACACACGCTGCCCTAACTGACTTAATGATTTTTTGGGTGACTGTTCTAGTCGAAAAGCGATATCGTCAATTTTCTCCTCTGTGAGAATACGGTTCACCGACAGTCTCTTTTTGTTAAAAAATGAACCGTTTCTCTTACTTTTTTAACCAGACGCAGAATTGTTGATTTAGCTGGCAGTAAAGCGCCAGGAAATTCGCGACGAAATTTACTGCGACACTTTTTAAACGACTTCTTCTTCACATATGTATCGTAGAGAAATATTCTTTGTTGCAAACTGTAACGTACCATAATTTTAATCACACTCAAACACGGTACAGATTAATAAGAGTATGAAGCCCCAAACCAGCCAAACCGCAAAGAAACGTTTATTCACAACACTGATTAATAAGAGACTGAAGTCACAAACTATCTACAATGCAAAGAAACCGTTCTTAACAATGTAAGGGTCACTGCACTGCACTGTTGGGGCAGCGGAGGTGTTAAACAGTGCGGTGATTCACGGTGCCGCGTGGCGGAAACTGCTGGCTGGACTGACCGACAGACTGGGAGGGTAGCGTTTTCCGGCGAACGCCCTGTATTTCTTCTGTTCCTTAATGAATTCACTGTTTTAATAAGTTTCTTTATTTGCGTGCTCATCAACTTCTTTCAATTTATTGATAAGAATATCATATGCAACACTTTTTTTCTGTTTGTTTAAATTATCTTTACTTCTGATTTTCCACAGACATGTATTTTCATAAATTCAGATAGATTTTTTTTTTTTAACTGCTTTACGTCTCTTTTTAACATCGAGGGACGGGAAAGGATGGGGGCAATGAATGGGAAGGAATTCGGCCATGGCCTTTTGAAGGAAGCATCCCGGCATTTGCCTGGAGTGATTTGGGGAATTCAGATAGAAATTCACGCGACAGTAGTCTAATATCAATTATTCTCAACTAAGAAAACGTAATGCAAGACGGAAGTACGCACACACACACCGTTTTGCTGGACGGCAAGTAGGAACACGCACGGAAAATAAAGAGCACTCTTCATGCCTTCAAGCCAAACAATTGACGGAACACAACAACTTGTCCCCACACACACTCCGTCTTGCATTACAACTTGAAACTGTGCAAGCAAAGCGATCGACAAGCAAGAGTGTGTATGGCAGGCTTAATACCCCCCTAAAATCGACTTTCGCATGTTTTGCAGACCTCACGTGAGATTTCCGTTGAGCCCCCCCCCCCCCACCTCCCCCTTGGTGAGATTTAGCCGGACCCCCCCCCCCTATTTCACCTCACATAATTTATGGACGCCCCCTTATAGGAAGTTTATATGGACGTACAGGACTTGATAGGAGACAAATTGACGTCAACAGCGTACATAAGAGAAACCTTTAATTTTTTTATTGTTATTTTTTTTTTTAACTGCTGCCCAAAGGATTTATTCATCGACTTCGTCCGCTTCTGTAGTGACGAAACTGAAACAATTTGATGGCATTGGAAATGGTTACAACGATGTGTTGATGAAATAAGAATGGATATACTGAGTAAACATACTTACTTTGACATCGTAGAGGGGAGAGTAAGGAATTTGTGTCCTGAGAAATTAAATACAAACGTACGCGAACAGCTCTTTCGGAGCTGAAAGGCTATTTTTAGCTGCAAAAGACTGCTTTGAGAGCCAAAAATTGTTCACAGAAAGCAAAGTGTAGTCATTCTAAAATTGTTAGGCCTGACTGTTTAGAATGTAATGTAGCCTAGACGACAATAGAAGGGCGGCTAGATTTGTTTCTGGAAATTATCGGAGAATGCAATCAGTAATAAATATGATAAAAGAGCACGAATGTGACTCATTGAAAGATAGGAGGAGAGTGAAGAGGGTCATGTGACTGTACAAATCATATATTGGTGATGAGGCACGGAAAGATATTCGTGTAAGAATTGAAAGTAATGCTTGGATGGGATTTGACGACCTTGACCACAAGATGACACTCGATTTCAGGCTCAAGGGTGTAGGAAGATTCTCTTTTTTACTTAAGGGTGTGAGGGATTGGAATAAGTTACCAAGAGAAATGATTAATAATGTGCCAAAAATGTTGAAAGAATTTAAAGTAGAAATTTGTAGAAGGCAAATGTAGATGGGTGCAGGAAAGGGGGAAAATGGATGTGTAGGGAAATTGCTACCGGAGCGTCCGCCCCATTGCAATTTAGTTAAATTTAAAAAAATAAGAAAAGATAAAAAGTTAAACACAGTAACAATAATTCAAGAGAAAGTGTACGCGAAGTCGATAAACAGGTAAGACAAGAATAATACAATGCAAATCGTCGGGTTACGTGTGGTATTAGCCAATATGCCGCATATTGATGGCATTGTCATAACACTGCCCTCAACAATCCTTGTGGCAAGTTTTGTTAAAAGGATAAAAGACAAGCCATACTTTCTCCATTCGCTAATTGCTGATATGATTGGCGTGGCACAGTTGTACATTTTATTTGGATTGCATTTGTCACGAGCGATCGTCAAGCTACTAGATATAATAAGTCAAATTACCGTTAACGACAGTGCTTTGAACAATTATATTTGATATTTTTATGGTAAGTACCAACATTCATTAATTTACTGAAATTCTATTTTCCACAGTGGGTACTATGCGCGACATTAACATTCGTAAGTGACATGATCTAGAATCGAACTGTGTTTATTTACAGTGAAATACATTTGAAAACTGTAATAATTAATAACGGAAGTACATAACACGCGGAAACCTAAACATAGTTAGTAGGTACAGTAAAACACATTTTATGTGGCTTACCGACCGACGCAGGGGCGCGTTCAGAGGCTTTTTAGTGTGGTTGTTTAATGTTTTCAAGACGCTTTTTTATCAGCTTAGTAAAGACATAGTTATATACAAGTTATGCTAGTTAACTATGAAACTAACTGCGAGGCAAATCTTCCAACTCAATTTTCACCCACTTCTAAATTAGGCTGAAAATTTAGAATTTTTAATGCGTCTGGTGACAATACAGTATTAGGGAGCGTGCATAAACCACGTAGCTCCATTTTGGCCTCCTGTGAACACCCCCCCCCCCCCCCCCATAGCACGTAGCTTTTTTCGCTTTTGATTCTAGAAGACATTTTGCACGGTTTTCTCGTCAGACGATTGTCAATTATATAAGGAGATAATTAACTGAGGGAAATAAATATTCACAGGCTGTTGTGTGTTCTGTTCCCCATTTTAACTGTGAAAAATGCTATGAAAGGAAAGCTACGTGGTCTGGATCGGAACCCACCCTCCCCCCACGTAGCCCAGCGTAACCTTCCAGCCAACCCCTCCTCCCCCTGTACCGAGCCACGTGGTTTGTGCACGCTCCCTTATGAACTTGGATACGGAAACCTTCGAAACTTGATGTGGAATCCTAGTGGTTCGGGTAAACTAGTGGAAATAGAAAAAAAGTTGCTAAGAATCCTGGACAACTGCTAAAAATGAGAAAAAATACAATATATACAGCCCTAACCCAAGCTTTATGTTGTTTACTGTCGTGCATAGTGGCACACAACACAACTCCCATTCTTTTATTTGAAAAACAACCTATTATTATTTGTTTATTGATTCCAGATTATTTTAAAACCCTCATTCACTTCGTAGTCATACTAACACAATATGAAATAATTGTTTTCAAAGAAACAAGAGATTGGGGAAGTAGCACAAAAATCCAGTAAGTACTTCGAGAAGTCCGCTATTGGAAGTTCGACATGTTCTAGGAGTTGCCTACATCAACACGTACAATAAAATCCAAGCAATCCAACACTAATTTAGCACAAGACGAGAAGGATGTAACTTCAGATAATTTTCAGTTTGACGAGATTAATAAGTGAGGCTACCAGTTCTAATGCTACTGAAGAATTTGAAGAATACATTAGTAGTTTAGTAGGAGGAAAACTTGTTGGGGGGTGATACGGTGGCTGATGTAGAAAACCGAATTAATGTCATACCAGAAGTAAAAAAACAGCATGATATTGGAATTCTACACTTTGATAAGGGGATTCTATCATTACCGTGGCGCCAAAATCTGATGATGAATTCTTGTAGAACTCGACAAGACAAATTGAAAGTAACGAATAAAGTTTTTTTGATATCTCGCTTAGTTCTCGAGATATCGTATCTCAAAGTTGACGTAATTAGGTAGAAATACAGCTTGGACCAGAAGAAACATTTCGGTATAGCCAAATTTGATGAATTCGTACGTAACTCGACGAGATAAATGGAAAATAAATAATAAAGTTTTTTGATATCTCGCTTAGTTTTCGAGATATTGTAACTCAAAAGTGAGGAGGTTAGGGTGAGATCCGGCCTGGACCAGCAAAATTTTTTCCCACCAAAACCACCATACCTACACGATGGAAATGCACTATAGGTGTTTTATTTTCTTCCTAGTGATTGTTGATAGGTTGATATACGGCCTGGACCAGAAGAAAAAACACGAAAAACAGAACGAACTATATCTATGACTGATTTTTAACATGCTATATCTCGAAAACCAAGCGAGATATCAAAAAATTTTATCATTTATTTTCGATTTGTTTCGTCGAGTTCTAAAAGAATTCATCATCAGATTTTGGCGCCACGGTAATGATAGAGCTGCCTTTGATAAGATTACTGGGAAATCATTTCTGACAGATGGCCTAAAAACAGAAATAATTAAAATGGATTCAAAATATTTTCTAAATACTGATGGCCCTATCGTACCTACAGACAACATTTGTATGAACAGAAGTTGTTTAAGAAGACACTAGGTTTTATTTTTATTAAGCTCTACCATGTCTTTGTGAGGTTTGTTGGCAGGGGCCCTAACCAAAGCTTGGAGGACTGGTAGCACGGCACCGCCTAACCACTGGATGGAGAAGTGACTCGCTCATGGCTAGTCTATTCCCTGTCTAAAAAAAATCTGCTTTTTGAATCTGTTGTCTTATCTTTTCAAATTAGATAATCTATCTTCATTAGAGCACGAAGATAAATTTACCCACTGGAAGGCACGTGAATGGCTCACTGCCCATTAATATTTAATTTACGAGGCGTATTCCAAAAGTAAGGTCCGTTTGATCATAATAAAAACATCGTTCAGGATACAAGGTTTTTATTAACGTCAGTATGTAACTACATATCTAGTTCACTTTTCCACATAATCGCCGTTCATATCTATACACTTTCTGTAACGCTGTACCAGTTTCTTTAACCCCTCGGCATAAAAGTCTGCCACCTGGGACCTGAACCAATTGGTAACGCTCGTCTTGAGTTCTTCATCGGTTTGAAATCGTTGTCCACCAAGCCACCGTTTCAAATGCAGGAACAGAAAATAGTCGCTTGGTGCAAGATCTGGACTGTAAGCAGGGTGGTCTAGGATTTCCCAACGAAACTCTTGAATCTTCTCTTTGGTTTTGGAAGCGGTATGCGGGCGTGCGTTGTCGTGCAGGAGGATGATGCCAGACGACAGATTCCCGCGGCGTCGATTTTGGATGGCACGTCTCAGTTTGGTGAGCGTTGCACAGTACACGTCAGCTGTAATGGTTGTCCCACGGTCCATGAATTCGATCAAAAGGACGCCCTTTTCGTCCCAAAACACGGAAGCCATCATTTTGCGATTCGTGTACGGCGATTGCTTACACTTTTTTGGTTTGGGTGAACCGGAATGGTGCCACTGCGTTGATTGTTGTTTTGATTCTGCGTTGGTGTACGCTATCCACGTCTCGTCTCCCGTAACAATTTGGGAAAACAAACTGTCTCCATCTTGTCTATAGCACTCCAAAAATTGTCGTGCGCTATGCATTCGTTGCTCTTTGTGTTGAGCGGTGAGCAGTTTTGGCACCCACCGCGCACAAAGCTTCCGATATCCAAGCTCTTCAGTGACAATCCTGTAAATTGAGGTTCTAGCAACATTTGGGAATTCCATAGCCAGACCACTAATCGTCAAACGCCGATCACTTCGCAGTTTTTGGTTAACTTGCTCGACGATGTCGTCGGTCCGAATACTGGGCCTGCCACTCCGCTGTTGATCGTGCACATCTGTGCGACCACTTTGAAATTCTCGACACCAGTGTCGAACTTGTTTCTCACTCATTATGTTTGGTCCATACACTACACACAATTCGCGATGGATGTCCGCAGCTGACGATCCTTTTGCCAACAAAAATCTAATCACACCGCGCACTTCACAACTGGCGGGAGATACGATTGTCGCGGCATTTCGAACTGCTCTCAACAATAGATATACGGCTACTGCAGCACGCCAACAATACTGCATATTTACCAGGAGTTGGTAGATGGCGCTGCAGGTGGGGAACGTCATTCAGGCCTATCATCTGTGACATCTTGTACCCCGGACCTTACTTTTGGAATACGCCTCGTAATTTTAATTTAATTGCAATGGAGCACAGGCTCCGGTGGCAATTTCCCTACGCACCCATCTTCCCCCTATCCTGCACCTACCTACATTTGCCCTCTACAAATTTTATCTTTAAATTCTTTCAAAGTTTTCGGTAAATTATTCATCATTTCTCTTGGTAACTCATTCCAATCCCTGACACCCTTACCTGAAAAAGAGAATCTTCCCACACCCTTGTGACTGAAATCGAGCGCCAGCTTGTGGTCATGGTCATCTTTTCCCTTCCATGAACTACTTTTCATATCTATTGCAATATCTTTCCATGCCTCATCGCCAGTATATGCCCTGTACACTCCCATGAAGAATCATGGTGAGTGTTTCACCCAATGAGAAGAAACGGAAAGAAATTTTGTAGCAAATAGAGGGATTACTGACACTGAACTTTAGACCTAAATCGAGGCAGAAAAACAAAAGTGGTGTAACGTATTAAAGAGAATCCTTCATCAAATTTCTTCCCACTTTAAATCTTGCATTACGAGGCTACAGAGTCACTGAGTACATGCGATAGATCTATATCCCGTAATGTGGGTAATTTTCTTGGATTAAAAAAGCTTCTGGACATATTTGACCACGTTAAAAATCATCCTAGAACCCCATATTACTTTCCAACTCATGTTCAAAATGAGTTCATGTCGACCACCGTTCAGCGAAATTTATAGTGAAACATTCGCAAATCAAAATACTATGATCTCATGTTTGACTCTAATCCTGACCATGCACATCGTGAGCAGATGTCACAAGTATTCAGATACGTAGAAGTTAATTTTAAGAAGAAATCAGTTCGTGTTAGGGAGACTTTTCTCGGTTTCGGTTTATATTTTGACGGTGCGATCCGGTGTCGGTCTGCTGTCGGGCTGGTCGATATGGAGAACTGTATAGAAAGAGTTCGGAAATTTCCGGTCCTTTACGACTAAATATTGTTTAAACGTTACTGATTGCTTTAGAAGTGTGTCCTTTTTATTTTTTTTTCAGCCTCTGGTTCATCAGATATTTGTAAAATGTAGTTGGAGCCCTTGAATGTTCGCATTAACAAATCAAATCTTTGCCAGTGGTGAAAGTCGATTTTAAGGACTGTAAAAATTGCATACGAGATCCGGATTTTGAACCGGGGACCTTCCGTACCCAAATCACTCGCCGCAAGAATTTGAATCTAGAAGCAATGGAAAATATGTATTCAATCATATAATAAAGTACATTTGTGTTTTGGCATGGCAAAAATAAATTATAAGTACGTTTATTTTATTATGTTTGAATAATAATCTTTGATTATAACCAGATTTGTCTCTTGTCTCAGAAGGTTACGGCGTACAATTGGGGAAATGAAAGTCCCTGGTTCAAATCCCTGTCTCAGCTGTAATTTTTATGGATCGTAAAAATGACATTCACCTCTGGAAAAGCTTTGATTTGTTAATAAAATGCTAGGACGCTCCGTGTTACGAATTTCACGTTAATCTGTAGTTTTCCTTTTCAAATTAGGTGACAACGATAGAGGTGTACTGCGCAGCCGATAAGTAACTCCGTGACTTGAATTTTTAGATCACATGAAATTATTATTATTTTACGGAATCTTTGCGGTCTGCATTAAAATAAAAATGAATAATAATCTTATTCTTTTTTGTTAAAAAAGGAACTTCAACCAAAACAAACACTTTAAATGAGAAGTGAGTGACGCTTGACATTTAATCGTGACTGTATAGAATTACACGAAAATCTTTCAATACAGTGTGACGACCATTTGTTAAAACAATTTTGGAATACTATTTTTGTGCATAGGAGTTCAAACAATTAGGAGATAACAGGAGTCACACAAAAAAATGTATTTTAACGTACTTTATTACCTTCGTAGATTATAAAGTACAGTACTCTATAATAAAGTACTGGTGGTAGCCGCAGCTACGATACCAAAATCACTTTTAAGTTAATTTTTTAACATTAATTCCGTGAAACAGCCAAGTGTATACGTTAAAGGAGACCGAGCAGGAACCCGTCCGTCACACGGCCGTGCTACGGACCAGTGTGGACGCGAGGGGGCGAGCCGACACACGGCCGAGTGACGGTGCGGTGCGGTCTAGTGTGGCCCGACTTCGAGTCGAAAGTACGCTGGAAGCTTAGTGAGTGAAATCCTTAAAGTAGCTAGAGAAAGACGGTATGGATATACAGGATTGTCGTTCACAATTTTGTGACAACGCTGCTGTGGTGGCTCGGCACCAAACTGGTGCTCACGAAATAATAATCTGGCGATATTTATGAATTGCGGTAAACTCAGTTTGGTTGATGTACTGTACGTACTGCCAAGTAGGACACTATAACGTTTTTCGGAACTACTGAAGCTATTTATGCATTCTTTTCTCGTTCCACTCTGAGATGGGAAAAACGCAGGACCTCCGTGCCGTGGTTGTAAAGTCAGAGTTTGGAACAAGATGGAGTACAAAAATTGAAGTAGTAAAGCCAATTATCAAATATCTTGAAGGTTAAAAAGTGGCTTCAGGATCGTAGCATGAATTTTCAAGACGCTGCCTTGGATATAAAGCCTTCCTAGACCAATTTACTAATGAAGGAAAGAGGATAGTTAATGACGGACTCCAGAGAGTTTTCAACCTTTGCCAGGAATGAGATGTAGTGAATGAAAGATGTCAAAGGCGAAAAAACGTATGGCTGGATAGAATGCGAAGAACACTGGTGACTGCTAAGGAAGATTTAGAATGAGTTATGAAGGGATCCTGGATCGTAGTGTGAAATGAGCTAAAGGTTCAGTCGTCTACATGAAACCGACGCCAGATTTATATGTCTCCTAGATATTAAAAACTGTTTTATAGCACTGACGATTGCGACCATTTAAAGAAGAATTCTAAAGAATTTTGAGATTTCTATGGCTGTGATGCAAATGGAGAACAGTTATACGAAGAAATATGGAATGTTTGAATGCTAGTATTCACAAGAAAAAAAGTAAACAAAAAATCCGAAGAGCTTCTTGAATTCATTGTTCAGTACGTAGATGAGAACGTCTATCAGAATCTGCGCATTTCAGTCAGATTATGGCTACGATTGCATAGCCATCGCAAGTTGCGGTCGATGTTTCAGTAAGCTAAAACTAAATACTGTCGTATCTGAGGGCTACAGTGGGTCAAGAAAGGTTATGCGTCATACCTTTGCTCAGTGTTGAGCGGGAAGACACCGAAGAAACAGATTTCGAAAATGTTATTAAACTATTTGCGTTCCAGGATGCAAGGAAGGTGCAATTTTAAAAGGATACTACAAACAATTCCTTTTTTTTTCTAAAACAGAAAGTAAATGCTTTTTCTAAGATTTATGATTGTTTTATTTAATGTATCTGCTTATTTTATATTTAAATAATTTACGAAAGAGCGCAATTTAAATGTTTGCCCAGGCGCCATTTTCGATTGGTACGCCTCTGTTAAGGTGCCTGTAGACGATCAAATTTATTTGACAAATTTGTTGGTCAAACATCACGTTTTCATCAAACAACAGCGCAAACGCTCAAACCTGAGATCAAACAAATTTGTCAAACTTGCCGTTAGTTTCGATTGGGGAGCGTGCATAAACCACATAGCTCCATATTGGCCTCCTGTGAACCCCCCTCCCTCCCCCCCCCCCACCCCCACGTAGCACGTAGCCTTTTTTCCCTTTTGATTCCAGAAGACATTTTGTACTATTTTCTCGTGTCAACTATTGTAAATTACATACGGAGTTAATTAACTAAGGGTAATTAATATCCACATGCTGTTGTGTGTTCTGTTCCTCATTTTAATTGTGAAAAATGTTATGAAAGGAAAGCTACGTGGCTTGGCTAGGAACCCCCCCGCCCCCCCCCCCGTAGCCCAGAGTAGCCTTCCAGCCAACCCCTCTCCCCCCCTGGACCGTGCCACGTAGTTTGTGCACGGTCCCTTGTTGCCTTTGCAGAACGTGACGCGTGCCGCAATGAGGAATAAAAACAACGCATTATTATCGTTGACGCTAGCACAGTGTGTTAAAAAAAAATAGAAGTTTAGAGAATGATTGAAATTAAGAGAGAGAGATATACACATGAAAATTTATTGATAAATATCGCGCTAGGAACCAGATGACTACAAAAAATTTCTGCTCATGGAACATAAAACGTTTGAATGATTATAGCCAGTGCAAATTAAGAATTTCTTACCGTTGATGTCGATACAAATTTCAGAGCGTCAGATGGAGGAGTGATTAAAAATACAACATTCTGGAATTTGTTTGAAACTAATCAGTTGCAGATTCCAGATCCAGATGAATTGCAGAATACTAATTTAAAAAATGCCCCCCGTATTTGTAGGAGATGAAGCTTTCCAGCTGCTACTAAGTTTTATGAAACCTTACAATAAACAAGTGTTAAAAGATAACAGAAGAATTTTCAATTATCGTTTATCTCGCGCGGGTTATTGAAAAAGTATTTGGCGTTCTCGCATGTAATTTTAGTTTTTTTTTTTTTTTTTTTTTTTTTTTTGAAACACATAATTATCTCTAACAAAAGCAAGAAGTTATGGCGTGTGGTCATTTACACAATTTACTTACTAAGAGGAAAAAAAAAATCCTACGTGAAGAAGAAGACATGGAGGATGGTGTTATGGGGTTCTTGGAGAAATGAGCCAAACCAGATGCTAATATTTAATAAAATTGCAATGGAGCCCACGCTCCGGTGACAATTTCCGTAAACACCCATCTTCCCCCTTTTCTGCACCCTCCTACATTTGCCCTCTACAAATTTTAACTTTAAATTCTTTCAACGTTTTTGATAAATTTGGCTAAATATTGAAGTTATTAGATTCTTTAGATTTTATTTTCATAGCGCCGGCAGATCGCCATATATGGACATGAACTGTAAAAGGGGTTTAATTCTAGATGGGGATACCGCTGCCTCGCGACTGTTAACGTGTCGTCATCGTGACGTCACGTTCACGTGTCAATTTTTGTAGCTATTGTGCCCTCGCTACGCTCGGTCACAATAATTTAAAGCTGTACAGTATCAACATAAACTGATATCCCGAAGGTGGATCAGATGCAGGCGGCCGCTGGTAAGCGGCCGCAGATGTCCGATAACACAACCAATATTGCTAATCTTAGCGGGTTCACTGCCGGATGATGATGAAATGCGAGTTTCACCTGAAACATTAAACATCTGATTGTGTTATCGGACATCTGCGGCCGCTTGCATCTGATCCACCTTCGGGATATCAGTTTATGTTGATATTGTACAGCTTTAAATTATTGTGACCGAGCGTAGCGAGGGCACAATAGCCACAAAAATTGACTGTACGTGAACGTGACGTCACGATGACGACACGTTAACAGTCGCGAGGCAGCGGTATCCCCATCTAGAATTAAACCGTAAAAGGAATCCTTCGTCTGATAAATTATGTCCACTCAGCCAATTATCATTCCTGCTGTTGTCACTTGGCGAACGGCGATGCGTTCTCCATGGTCACTAGGCGATAACTGAAATAATGTTGACAAACACCACCGCACATCTTCAAATTTATTTGACAACACGCCGTCAATCAAAATTTCCATCAAACACGTCAAACGTGTGGATTGTTTGACAAACGCGTCAAACAATGCCGCAGACACTCAAATAATTTGACAAACACGTAAAGTTTGACAAATAATTTGATCGTCTACAGGCCGCTTTACAGACCTTTATGCTTCAAACTGCAAAAAAAACCTTAACAACAAAGAAATTAACAAAAATTTTAAGAAAATTACATAGATTGACTTTTGAATAACAGCACCGAGCGGAGCGGTGTAACGGTTAGTGTTCTCGCCTCGCATTCGGGAGGACGGCGGTTCGAATCCCCGTCCGGGCATCCAGATTTGGGTTTTCCATGGTTTCCCCAAATCACTCCAGGCAAATGCCGGGATGCTTCCTTCAAAAGGCCATGGCCGAATTCCTTCCCATTCCTTGCCCCCATCCTTGCCCCCCATCCTTTCCCGTCTCTAAAGACCTCGATGTTAAAAAGAGACGTAAAGCAGTTACAAAAACAAAAAAATGAATAACAGTGCGTGCGGCAACTAATAGCTGCGCTGCAGTGTCATATTTCGGATATTTTTATTTAATTGCGGGCGACTTTTCCGGAAAAGGGGAGTGGTTTACGTGAAGATGACACTATAAGGAAGCAGTTAATCCAAATTTCAACAGGTCAGTAACAGTTTTTCACTGGTGGAGAAAGTCTCACCCCACCCACATGTGGTATTAATGTCAGCAGCTATTAATATATATTTCTTGCGTAATAACATGTATACATCTTCCCACATTTCGAGTGATTTTTCTTCATTTCTACATATTCGAAGCTTACGTTATACACTTTAAATCAAATATTATCGCCTAAGGAATGTGTGTACTAAGTTTCAGACCGATAGGACAGTTTTTGTAGGTTCCTACGTAATAACGTAAAATCACTCGAAATGTGGGTAGGTGCTCACATTATTGCGCAAGAAATACACGTTAATAGCTGTTGACATTTGTTCCACGTGTTTTTAAGTCTTCATTATTGAATAAAAACTGCTTTCCACATGCAAATTGCAGATACGTAATAAGTAGACAATCAGTAACATTTACAATTTCTCTGTGCGGGCTGACATATTGTTTTTCAATGCTAAGATAGCCTATATTGCATGGCTGCCTATTAAAAAATTAAAATGGGCCACCTACGCACTTAGGCATGCATTACACTGTAAAAGATCTTTGTCGAAGATTTTTTATAAAAGATTTTATCATATTTATTTTATAAACGATATTTTATATTACATCAGGCCGATTGCATTACATAATTTTTTTTATCATAGTTCTCTGAAATGAATGATGTAAACCTTCCACGGTAAAACATGGCGTCTACGTAACGAATGTGCAAAAAGAGCATTTAAGTTGGTTTAATTTTTGGTAACACTTTTACTTAATTTCTACATGCTTGCAAGCTTCTGTATACACTTTTATTCAAACATTATCGCCTAAGGAATATACGTGTCAAATATTAAAGCAATGTGACAATTATTGTAGATTCAGACGTATTGACGTGGAGCCTCGGCATTTTTAATTAAATTCCTGGCGACTTTTCTGGAATGTATGATCGTAAAACGTGAAGAGGACATGTTGACGAAGCGACTGATGGAAATTTCAACAGGTTAGTACCAGTTTCTGGAAGGTTCCTAAAGTTCAATAGATTATCACTGATTTCGCAGCGCAGCTTGTAATAATCTGCCCATATTTCGAAAGATTTTTATGCGATAAATATATACTAAAAAGTCTGCATTATCGTACCTATACTATAGTTCAAATGACTTTGGAACTTACCCGATCTCGCAAATATTTGGAAATGTTTTTTTCCCATGCTGCTAATGTAACGTCGGCAACAAACGAGAAATAACTGAAGAACAGGTCACTGTTAAGGCCAAAGAATTTACAGAAGTCAGCCAAAGATGCTATACAGCCATTGTTTTGAAGAGATTGTTACAGAGAAAAGCAGAGACAATAGAAAAGTACGATCAACGCAGGGACATCACAAGAAAAAAATGCAATTGAAACTGAAATTGATGTTTATTTAAATATTAAAAGTATATCATGGCATGATAATCCATACATTTGGTGGCAAGCAAGAAGAGAGAAATTTCCGTGTTTGACAAAGCTTGCAGCAAAATATTTGTCCGCGCCAAGAAGCAGTATTTATTCGGAGAGGCTTTTCTCTGAAGCTGGAAATGTCTACGAGAAGAAAAGAAGTAAACTACTACCTGACAATGCAGAAAAATTATTATTTCTGTATCATCATCTTCCACTCCTAAATTTCAGTTATGATGATTCCAGTGAAAAGGAATTTATAATATTTTTGTTTTGCTTTGACATCGTGTAAGTTGACCATGCACGATTATTTTTTGTAATTGTAAGTTAAATACTGTACATTACCATGCAATGAATCAATCGTTTTATTTTAGGCAATTATCTAACTAAAAAAAAATCCTAATTATTCGGTATTCTGCCGAATATTCGTTTCAAGCCTAGTTAGATATGATCTAACGTAGTGTTTATATTCTCCTTGGGTATTACGGGAATTCGCTCACACTCGCATCGAAAGGAAGGGCGATTTCTTCGAGACCTCTTGTCTCGACATGCGATGCTTGATGTAGGTATTGCTGTAACTGATTAGTTTTGATGTCTATGCACATGGGTGCTCCGCACCCACTATTTACCTCTCGTGAGTGTTGGAGCCCCCGAGTACCCACAGAGTCGGCGCCCCTGGATGATTCTTTAATTCTTTAAAAATTTGAAAATATTCACTCAAACAGTGATTAAAGAAAATTTCAATAACCCAGAATTTCCTTTTTCTCTTTTCAAATGTAAAGTATTTCAGCTAAATAAAATTCTTCTTCAATATCCATATTCTTAAATTTTCACCACTCGAGTCTGATCTGATAAATTTTACTAGACTAATAGATACAAACGCTTTGAATCGTGCAACAACTGAAATAAACTATTTCTTTGGCTACTTCATTGGCACTAATATGCTTGCACTGTAATCACATCGCGTGCAGTGTAACGGTAGCCTTTCTCAACAAAGCTTACACAATACAATACATTCATTTTCCATTGATCCCAATATAAGAGACTGGCTCTGTGGGATGTGGAAAGTTGTCAATTTACAGATAAACAGTTGCATAACAAAATAATAAGTACACCAGTAGATGTACAGTCATAGCATATTTGGTACATTAAACAATTCCAAAACAAAATAATACATACACCAGAAGATGTACACTCATAGCATACACGGTACATTAAAAAATTCCATAACAAAATAATACATACATCACAAGATGTACAGTCATAGCATACATGGTACATTAAACAATTGCATAGCAAAATAATACATACACCAGGAGATGTACAGTCATAGTATACATGGTACATTAAACAATTGCATAGCAAAATAATACATACACCAGGAGATGTACTGTCATAGAATTCATCATAAATTAATTATGTAAACTACATTTACACAAGCTACTGGCAGCTATTTTTTAGATTCCTTAGAAATAAATTCTTTTACCGAGTAGAAGGAGTTGTCAATTAAAAATTCTTTCAAATTTTTTCTGAATTTGTTCTCATTATCTGCTAAACATTTAATGTGTGTTGGGAGCTTATTGAAGATATGTATCCCTGGATATCGGACCCCTTTTTGAACAAATGACAGCGACTTGTAATCCTTGTGAAGATCACTTTTACTTCTAGTGCCATAATTGTGTATTTTACTATTTGTTTCAAACAAAGTATAATTTGTGACTACAAAGGACATTAATGTGTATATATATTGAGACACTAATGTTAAAATCCCTTACTTCTTGAACAGCTCTCTACATGAAGTTCTGTTGCTAACCCCACAAATAATTCTCATTACATGCTTTTGGGCTCTGAACACTTTGTCTCTATGAGTAGAATTGCCCCAGAATATTATTCCATATGACAATAAGGAGTGAACATAAGCAAAATAAACTATCTTCCTCATACAGAGATCACCTACAGCTTAAATTGTACGAATTGCAAATGTGACTGCCCTCAGTTACTTTAATTAGTCAGAAACATGTACTTTCCAATTTAAATTGTGATCAATATACAGTACAAAACTAGAAATTTTATGCTCCCTACCTCTTGAATGGACTGGCCTGATTTTCTAATCCCAATAGTTATCCAAGGTTTTTGTTCTTTTTGAAAAGCACGACACTTTTTCAAGGGGAAGCATCTTTCAATGTAATTTAATACAATGCTACTAAAAATTTTGTATTTTTCATCCATACCTTAAGCACTGTAAACCTGTTCCCAGTTTGTGATGTTGAGGCACTTTCTAAAACAAGTAACTGACTCATCATTTAATACACGCTGAAGTTTAAAAACATTGTTCTTAGAGTTAGTTCCTATTGAAGTGTTGACGGTTAATAACTGGGCATCGTGATCCGAAAGTCCATTGATGGTATAATTGAATTTTGAGGTATCTAGGAAAACATTGTCTTTAACTGAGAGACTATTATTCATTATTCTAGTTGGAATATTAACTACCTGAGTTAAATTGAATGAACTGACTAATGGTTCTAACATGACTTTACAGGGTAAGTTATTTAGAAAATCTACATAAAATCACCACATACGACTACGTTGGCTTCTTTTCTCCTTAAAAATGTTAATAAGAATTCAAACTGGTTCATGAAACCAGAAATGTTTCCCGATGGTGCTCTGTATACTGTTATTATTATGAAAATTTCATTATTGAAATTTAGCCGTGTAGCAAAGTTTAAAAATGTTGATCAAGACAATACTTGCTAATACTTATATCCTCAAAACTATAACCATTTCTAACATAAGTGACAACTCCTCCTTTCTCCAAGTTCGTTCTACAATAATGAGAAGCTAAATTAAAGTCAGTTACATTTGACATACCTATTCCTGTAGTTATGTGGTGTTCAGACAAGCATAAAACATCAATTCTATTGATATCATTTTATTCATTTATGTGGACTAGCAATTCATGCACTTTGTTTGTTAACACTCTGATATTCTGATGTAATAAATTAATCCCTACACAATTTTTAATTTTGGTATCTGAAGACTCATTATTGTTTAAACTAATTTCTTTTAAAACTCTCTGCCTTATACATGATCCTAATCTTAAAAAGGAGCTGCCCCAACACCATTAACAACAGGAATCTGTTCATGTGAATTTGTGACCCCAATTAATTGTTTTGCTATGAGATCTGAAAGAACCCCCTTCCCTCTGCTATTGAGGTGTAGTGCTGGATTTCCCATTAGGTTATATAGGCTCCAGCCTAGGGGCGGCAGCGTTTTAGGGGCGTCAAATTTCCTAGGGTGTCCGCTTTTGTGTGTGATTATAATCATAATAAAAAACGACTACTATAAATTTTCATTTAAGTGGTGACATCTAGTAGTGAAGTAACAAACTCGGAACAATTAATAGGAAAGAAAAATACGTTTACTATCAATTTTCATTTAGGTAAATGGTGACAGCGAACAATTAGCTAAATTATTAATTTAATTCTTCATTAGTTTCCTGACTTTCTATCTTGTTCAACGCAGTCTGTAGACCGTCATATATTTTCAAAGCAAGACTCTATACACAGAGGTACCTTTCTGCTGACAGACTTACATTTCATGATTTCTATAATAAAAATACTTAAGTAAGATCTAAGATTTCATTAATTGAGTATCTGGATGTTGAAAGTCCCCGAGCACTCGAAAGTCCTAATTTTATTGAAAAAATCATTGAAAAGTCAATGACGACGTAAGTTATTAAGATTTATTTTTAATTTCCGTTGCTTTTACTGATGCCATATTTCAGCCACACATAACTGCCAGCCATTTAAATTTTGTCGTAGTATCGAAATGAATCATCCGTGAAGATTTTTGATCAATTTTATATCGCCGTGTATTAATATACGTGTGACTGAAGTATTGTTTTTCTAGCTGCAATTTTAGCATAGTTTGTGGTTAGGTTGTAATGGTACCTGAATCAGAATAACAACTGGACGGTTTTGGTACAGCGCAAGGCACGAGGAATTAAACTGAAGTTCATTGTGTAACACTTCTATTTAGTTAAGCAACTTCAAATAACAGAATTGCCAAAACACTGAAATGAAAGTATGTATTTCGTTTAAATCGGCATATTAATTGTTTTTGATACATTTTACTTAAATCATTACTCGATTTGAATTAAATGTGTTCCAAATTGAACGCTATCTATATTACTAATATTACATGGCGTAACGTAAGTAATTAAGATTTATTTTTGGTATCTTTGGTTTCCTCTGACTTCATATTACTGGGCCACACGTAATCTGTGTCAGCCGTTAAAACATTGATTTGTATCACGGATAACAAAAAATAAAGATATAAAATCCTGTGAAGATTTTGAATCAAGTTTATATCGCGATGTATGATAACATTAATATGTGATATAGGGAACGTAATGATTCATGTGTGATTGCATTAAAATATGACCTACCATCCTGTCTCTTCTGTCTGTTGGATTCTTTCACAAACATCTTTCCTCAACCATCATTTCCTAAACACATTCATCTCATACTTTATCTGTCCACTTAATTTCAGCATCCTTCTGTAGCACCACATTTCAATTGCTTCAATTTTTCTTCTTTCTAAAGTTAAGGCTTCGCTACCATAAAGTGCTGTGCTCCACACATAAAATTTTGAAATGTTCTTTCTTAGTAATAGTGTAGCGGGTACGCTTATTCTAAGGTATCTATCCTATTATATAAAAAGCTAACGTGTGGTCTGCGTACGTCGTCTATAGCTACTTCACGGATTGGCTACAGAACGGTCACGTGACAGACGTCACTCGCCAATCAACAGCCACCATATTGTATTCCTTCATTCATGTCGCGTTTTGTTTATTTACTACAGTTAGATGCAGAAACTCATATAAGAAGAAGAAGATTCAATATTTAAGCTATTTTACCTGTATCAGTTAGACGCAGATATTCATGTAAGGAGAAGAGGATTCAATATTTACGCTATTTTATCTGCATCAGTGATAAGGACCATAACCTAAGAATTTTTTAGGCAGAAGGTAAGAAACAAAGAAGTTTATTAAAAACTAGGAGTAACGTACGTAATGCGAAATGTATTAGTCAAATAAATAACAGTTATACGTTTTCGAAATTATAGTCCCCGTCATATGAAGTGAAATGCATTTATTTATTTTAAAATATTAACCAAATACTCTGATAATCTAACCAGAGTAACGTATTCATATAACGAAAGATATAATTAAAAATAATTCTTTTTCTGAATAAATTCCTACTACCATTATAGATGATACCCTTAATATTTGATACATGTGTTAGCTATTAAATGCGATTTAAGATAACCTTTTTATTAGATTTAAATCATCAACTGTATAAGCCATGTGACACTCGCAATTCAACAACGATATTACTGCCGCAAAAACAGCAGTGAGCGGAGATATTAGAAATACGGAGAGCAGGTGAAAAAAATTAATGCGAGGCAATTATATGTCACAAAGTTACAATTAGTACATTCCTTTAAATTTACATATTGCTTTTTATTCATGTAAATGTAAGGAGAAGGGTATTTATTCTATGTTTACATTATATTACCTGTATCAGTTAGATGATGAGAAACAATGAAGTTAATTCAAAACTCAGAGAAATGTACGCATTGCGAAATATATCCACCCAGATAAATGACCGTTATTTGTTTTTGATATTATATTAAAATTAAAGTAAAATGAATTTATTTAAATAAATCATAGTAAAATACCCCGATAATCTAACCACAGTATGGTACCCTTATCACGAAAATATCATTAAAAATGGTTGATATTTGCTTTTCCATACAAGTTTTTCCAGAATAAATCCAGACTACCGCCATAGGTGCTGCCTGTCGTTATTCATATGAGGGTAATAAAAGCTATTTTTCGAATGCAACGTTGTGGAGGTTGTGGCTAAGTAGACCAGATTCGTAACTGAAACATTTTGTTGCAGCATAATTCGCTCTGAAATCAGTTTTACAAACCATTTAAACTGCTTTCATAAGCGCCATGTTGCTGAACGTATTAATTAATGCGGGTGAAAGTAGTTCCATACCTATCGTGCTGAATTGTGCCTGGACCAGGAATAAAACTGATATTACATGGACAGCAAAAGTTTTCGGGAATCCTAAATGGTTTTTAATTTTATTGGTTCTATACTTCCGTCGTCATTAATTCAGTAGAAGTTACTGCAATATTGCTATGTGAACAGCAAATCAAATATTTAGAACAGTACAAAATCAAAGAACTTATCATTACGTAATAACAATTCCGTATAATTAACCCACTGCAAAAAAAGGAACTGCCAGAATATGGCGTTCAAACCGTCATTTTTGACGGGCTCGAAGCTAGTACTATTATAAATCTGTAAGCAAGCTGCGTTTGTAGTGAGGCTTGATCTCTAATAACGCAAAAACTACCGCATCAATTTGCATGGTGTTTCCAAATTTTTAAAGCTAATGTTGCTGATCAACATCTGCAGAAGTAGCTAACGACTAATATGTACCATGGGAAGAAGAAAGTCAGTAAAAAACTTCAGAAATGTGAAACTGTAGACCACAGATAATTATACACATTCAGACGGTCACTCCTTTCATAAAGAGACCTGACAAAATTTATGATTTCCTTTTTTTTTACTTCCGCGATTCATTTTTCTGGACCGCAGTACTTCAAAATAAAAAGAATACGTGAATCAAGTATAATCAGCATTTACTTGAATCGTAACAGGTATGTTGAATTACGAAAAAGTTGTATTACAAATATTGAAGACGTATTGTCTCTGGTAACTGTTATACGGTTTGTCTCTGGAACAAAATTGCTACGTGAATTCTGTACAATACAGCCACAATACGAAATTCAGTTTTTTCTCGAAGAGCGATGTCTGAAAAACAGCTATTATAAATATCAGCAAGTAATAAAACATACTTCTTTCATAATGACTTGTGCGGAATTGCACATATTTGGAAGTACTTTATTCGATTAATATGTCTCGTGGCTATAACGTGCAAATATAACTAGGCATCCGAAAATTCAGGTACATGCGACTCAAATAATTACACAGAAAATACGGATATATTAAAAGAAACTCAAATAAAAAAAATTTCATATCCTAATGATACACCGCGTAAATTATAAAGCTAAAAGCATCGTCCCTTTGGCCTATAACAAAGCATATCAGCTGTCATCACTGTCCAGGTTGCATTTCAATCGATTTACAACTTGCGATAATTTTGCCACTCAGAAATAATTGCACATTAGTACATATACTGTACCGTGATCCATTTTGACATTTTTGAATTAATTATATCTGACTGAAATAATGACAATAATGATACGACGGTTTGAAACCAAGATTAACTCCAATTCACGTAAATTTCTATTTTAAAGCAGGAATAATTGATGGTGTATCAACATAAAATAAAAACCAATATCCAAACAACAAAAAATAAATAAATCAGAAAAAATTGAGATGCTGTGATTATTGGTAACGAATTTTTATTTCAAATATAACTAGGCATCCTAAAATTCTATTCAAAACTAAACCCGTTATGCCTGATGCTAAACAAAACGAGTCAATTGTCATCTGGTCCAGGCGGTTGTTTCGCCAGGTACTTACATGCGACTGAAATAATTACATAGAAAATACGGCTATATTGAAAGAAACTTAAATAAAAAATGTTTCATATCCTAATGCTACACCGCGTAGATTATAAAGCTGCAGGCATCTTCTCTTAGGCCTATAACAAAGCATCATATCAGCTGTCAGGTTGCATTTCAAGCGATTCACAACTTGCGATAATGTTGCCACTCAGAAATAATTGTTTCAGTTACATGCACGTTACTACATAAACTGTACCATGATCACATCTCGACATTTTTGGATTAATTATATCTGACTGAAATAATGACAGTAATGATACGACGATTTGAAATCAAGAGTAGCTCCAATTCACGTAAATTTCTATTTTAAAGCAGGAATAATTGATGGTGTATCAACATAAAATAAAACCAATATCCAAACAACAAAAAATAAATAAATCAGAAAAATTGAGATGCTGTGATTATTGGTAACGAATTTTTATATTTCAGCACACTTCCAAGAGGACTAAGGCGTAGATTACTGCTATATTTACATAAATTTATGGCACCGTGGTTATGTTGCAATCCTCGGTATCCACATTTAAAAATAAACGTTTTTTAGTTAAGTATCATGGAAAGAATATTTTTCATTAAATCCACAGATACATCCTTAACAAAGCTTAAGCCTAGCTATATAATCCCAGGCAAAGTTTACACATAAAATCGCCAAAAAAAATTACACATAATGATTATAATATCAGCTTTCTTAACGTTACAACTGTTATATATCCATTTAAATTTTCGGTACCACATTTAACGTGGAATCCTCCATATCAGCATTTAAAAATATTATGTTTTAGCTGAGTTAAATATTGCTTTCAGAAATAATATTCGGCTAAATGAGAGTGAAATAGACCGACAACATCGTCTGCAACGTCAAAGAGAACTAGATGAAATAGCTAGAGCAAATGAAAGTAACCTGCACCGAGAAAAGCGATTGACCTATAACCGGGTTCTATACGCTAAATCCATAGCTTCTGAAAGCGCACAGAAGAAAGAACGTCGTTTGAACCGTGAAAGCCTTTCTAAACAATAAATGTTTATACTTCGCACAATAATTACAACCACGAATTACTACTGTTAATTTTTCAGGAACCTTTTCTACTATTGAATCAATTGCATCATTTTAAAATATGAATAAAACAACTCTCTGACATCAGTATGAAAACCGAACCTAACGTATTAACCGAAACAAAACGAAACTATTCAGAATACATTAACAGTTCATGCCTTTCCACGTTAATGTCTGATAAGAGAATAAAATCGGTAAATAATTTCTACACCTGCCAAGGCACGCGCGTGTGAAGCAGCGGGCAAATGCTAGTTAGGTATAAATCTGAAGCCATTGTTCAAAATCATCGTAGTTCCGATATTCACATCTCCAATATTACCAGCATACGAGATCCCACGGAGCAGTAGGTGTTATCTTCTGTAACCAAGCCCCGAGTAGGTGGCCGTAGCAACTAGCCAACCTTGCTACCCACGCCTGTACTTTCTTGCCGACCCACAAAATTAGTAGATCAAATACAAATACACGATCAGATGAAATAGGAGAAGTGAGTGAATTCTGCTGCTTGGGAAATTACAATTGATGGCTGAAGCAGGAATGATGTTAAAAGCAGAATAGCACTAGCGATAAGAGCCTTCATGAAAAAAAAAATCTTTTCGTTTTTAATATTGATCTAAAAATCAGAAAGAAGTTTTTAAAACTCTATATGTGGAGCACAGCACTCTATGGTAGCAAAGTATAGAATTTACGAATATCAGAAAGAAGGAAAATTCAAGCATTTGAAATGTGGTGCTATGGAAGGATGTTGAAGAGTAAGTGGACAGATAAACTACGAAATTAACGGGTTTTGGAAATGATTGGCGAGGAAAGATGTGGAAGATTCTAACAGAAAAAAGAGACAAGAGGTGGGATATCTTTTAAGACATGCTGGATTGGTTAATTTGTTAGTGGAGGGAACAGTCGAAGGTAAGAACTGTAGAGGAAGACAGAGATTAGAATATATGAAGCAGACGTGGGTTGTAAGGGGTATGTTGAGATGAAGATGATAGCGCAAAATAGGAGGGATGGAGGATTGCATCAAACCAGTCAAAATACTGATGACAGAAAAAAAATAACTATGAAACGATTAACACCTGCCAATGAACGGTTTCTGTAGTCTTCATGTCGTGCGTTAAGAAATGGAAGACTCTTATATCTACTGGTGTTGAGATTGGCGAGTCGGTGACACACATACACCAACCCTACGTAGCAAGCAATGTTAAAAACAGTGATGAGACTCGCGTGCATGTTCACAACGAAGATTCACAGTTCACACACATTGTCATATGAAAGCTTTCTACTTATATTGAGCGGAAGTTAGTTATGTCTGAGGAAACGGTAACTACATTTTTACAACTTACATCTAGATTGTTTACAGATGACATAAATCTGTATAAAAGAATCAAAACGATAGAGGATTGTAAACAGTTGCAGGGTCATCTGGACAGGATATCTAATTGGGTTGGTAAACATGGAATGAAGATAAATGCAAAGAAGAGTCAGCTTATTAGATACACAAATAAAAAACAAAAGATTAATTATGAATATAAGGTGAGGAAAGAATTGCTTGCTGAAGACTTGAAATGTAAATATCTTGGAATTACTTTTGATAACAAACTTAACTGGGCAGGACACATAGGACAGGTGGTAGGAAAAGGTTACAAAGTTCTTCACTTGTTGGAGACAGTGATGAGGGGATTTACGAGAGAAGTCAAGGAATTGGGTTACAAAACTTTGGTCAGACCATTGCTCGAATATGGTAGTGTAGTTTGGGACCCTCATTTTACGTATCAAATACAGGAGTTGGAGAGGGTGCAAAAAAAGGGCTGCTAGATTTGTTTCTGGAAATTATCGCAGAATGCAATCAGTGACGGATATGATAAAGGAGCTGGAATGGGATTCATTGCAAGACAGGAGGAGGATGAGGAGGATCATGGGAGTGTACAGGGCATATACTGGCGATGAGGCATGGAAAGATATTGCAATAGGTATGAAAAGTAGTGCATGGAAGGGAAAAGATGACCATGACCACAAGCTGTGGGAAGATTCTCTTTTTTAGGTAAGGCTGTCAGGGATTGGAATGAGTTACCAAGAGAAATGATGAATAATTTACCTAAAACTTTGAAAGAATTTAAAGATAAAATTTGTAGAGGGCAAACGTAGGTAGGTGCCGGATAGGGGGAAGATGGGTGTGTAGGGAAATTGTCACCGGAGCCTGTGCTCCATTGCAATTAAATTAAATTAATTAATTAAATTAATCTAATGCATTTGCTTTTGTGTTGGACGAAAGGAGCTGAAACATGCAAGCCATTGGCACCACAGGCGCTATGAAAAAGTACTTTTCAAGCCACACTCAACGGCTTGGGGCTTCACATTGCAGGATATAGTGAACGTGTACTTCAATTCCTATATAGCGGTCTACCAATGAGTATGCTTTTGGGATGTTTTGAAGACATAAATCGGCTACTTGTAAATTCAGAACACGAACTGATAGTGATTCGTGTGAGAGATGACCAATCTGAACAAGGAAAAATATTGTCGTAAAAAAAAAACCATTTGGAAAGTTCCTCTAGGTGAGGTTTTAATATGACGCCTGATTCCATATTCCATGACGAATTTTATTATATTAACTAGCAGAGTTTCCGGCATTGATTTACCCATACACTATTTTTACTAACACAATGAGAAACGCGTAGCAAGTTTCATACAGTTCGCGCCATCCATGTTCTGTATTAACCATGAAAGGAGTGGGTTGAAGTTTATTTACCCCCACACTATTTTTATTAGCCCAAAAAGATTCATGCGTCATTGATTTCGTACCGACCATTTCCGGTATTAAACTAACCTTGATTTAGCAGCACAGTTCTAAGAATGGGGTGGTTTGGATGCTTTGATACGGAATGTCAGTTTTCATTTTAGTCCAGGTTTATTTCAGCCTAATTACAGCTTAAGTTGCTGCTCGATAATCCAAACACGGACCGTAAGCGCATTAATACTTACCACATAAAAATTAGAAATGTATCTGGAATGTATCTGTTTATTTCGGCTTTGCGCAGAAAATATAGATTTTGAATAGACTTTCAGAATCTGAAAGCTTTCAGTAAAAGTTAAAATTTAATATGTGTCTTAAGACATTACGACACATTTATTTTACAAAACTGTGGAATCGATTTTGACTGAGTTTTCACAATATCAAACATTAGATATGTCTCACTATGCTTTCTCATCTGCCGCTGGAGCTAAAAGTTTTATCATTATGCTAATTCATCTGGCACTGGAACTCAAAATTAAAATATATTCCGTACCTGTAAAAATATTCCTTACTTTCGATTTGTTTCAGGGATTTGCAAACTACGGCGCCATTTTATTGTGAACGGAACGCTAAAGACGATTGCCAGAGACATTGTACCTGTGCTGACAGAGATTGTGATCAAAGAAAATCTCTGTTGTTTTTTGGTTATTACTTTCTCGCATATGGCGTTTTAAAAATTGAATATTCCGAATTAAAGGAAAGAATACTTCAAGTTTACTTTAGTGTGTAAAATAGTTCTTCTTCTTCGATTATTCCCTTTAAAGAGAGCGACTGAACATGAGTAGTCACGATGTTTTTTTCTTCTTCCTTTCTTCCCAAATTCTCTTCATACGCTCGCTGTGTTCTCTCTTGCCCTCTTCTGACCATTTGTTTCCTGTTCTTTTTTTGGTTTGTGTTTGTTTAAGTGTATGTTTCTTTATGATGTTTCTAAACTGTTATGGGTTGTTTATGTTGTCTTGTGTGATCCCCAATTCTTTAAGGTCCTCTTCTGTTTCAGATATCCATTTAATCGTGTTTTTACTAGTGTTTACTATCTCGAAGATTTGCCTTGTGAGCCTGTTCTTGTTCATCCTGCTAATATGTCCATAAAATTTCATCCTTCCTTTTTCTAAAGTTTTCAGTTATTGTTTCTATCTGTTTGTAGAGCTCTTTTGATGGCCTCTTTATCCAAATTCCTTCACGAAAAACTGGTCCAAATATTTTCCTCAGAATTTTCTTTTCCTGCTTTTCAATGTCTCTTATTTTTGTATGACCATGAATCACTGTAGTTTCTGCAGCATAAAGTGCTTCCGGCAGAACTACTGCGCTGTAATGCCTTAGTTTGGCGTTGACAGAAATAGATTTTTTATTGTAGTGATTCCAAGTAAGCTTATACGCTTTTTGTAATTTTGATATTCTTTCTTGGTTGGCTATTGTGTTCAGTCCTGATGGTTGGATGATCTCATCCAAATATTTAAAGTGCATTACCTATGTCACTTTCCCATACCGAGTTGTAATGGGAAGATTATCTGCAGGCTTGCTTTCCATGTATTGAGTTTTTTCGTAGGAAATTCGTAGGCCAGTTTTCTGTGAAATTTCGTGAAGCTTCTCCAGTGCAAGTTTGGCTTCTTCTTTATTGCTGCAAAATAGTTATTATTGTAGAGTTATCTTATTGCTTTCCTTAAATGCTATGGTCAGATACATTGTAGTTGTGTGTTTAGTGCGAAGTATGCAACATCTAATCCTTCCATCTTTGGGGTTTGTCACCGTACGTTCAGAATTTCATTTAATGATCCTGCATCATGTAACGTTGAAACGTAAGACGTGGCAAACAACTGAATAGTAATTTTAAGCTTTAAAACGGTGAATACCTCATCGAAATCTGCTCAGTAGTTTCTAAGTTTTTATATCTCAAATTTATCCGGTTTCCGTTTCATATGTAGATAGATAGATGATGAACGTGTATTAGATTAATTATGCATAAAATCTGGGGAGATCATTTTATTTTTTTAGGTAATTATTAACATACGGAAGGTTGTAAGAAATGCTGTGACACCAACACAAATATTCAGCTTATTTTAATGAGAATATGCAATGGACAAAAAGCGTTTCGTACGGCGAATATTGAATTTTGTGCTGGCTTCGCTAGAACGAGTCCACGGGAAGACAGTGGCCTGTTGATACCGTAGGACTCGAATGTGTCTTTGGAGGAAGGGGGGAGGGAAAACGCGAGTGCACCGGCTCATAGCGTTCCCTCCGAAGGCTGCTGACTGGAGACGAATGTCGATGAGTGACCCCGAAGAAAATGTCCATAACTTTATTTTCTTATAATCTATTACATTTGCCTCATCATATTTTTATACATTACTAGCTGAACCAGCAATGCTTCACTATTGCTGGACTTGAGTAGGCACATACATTAAATGAAAAAAAATTTACATATAAATTTTAAACTGCTGTTTCATTCATTTTCAGTTGGAAAGGGTGAGAGGGGATGCGCTTTGGAAAACATATGGAGGCAGTATTTTTCTGTTTGTTTCAAAGTATAAGTGTACAAATTCTTATCTAAATCTGATAAAAAATGTGGTTTGCCTAAATTATGGGTAAAAACGTAATGGGGTTGGAAAGGGGGAGAGGGGATGAATATTCGGAAACCATACGTAGGCAGTATTTTTCTGTTTGTTTTAAAGTATAAGGGTACAAATTCCTATCTAAATCGGATAAAAAATGTGGTTTTGCCTAAATTATGGGGTGTTATGGGGAATAGGGGGTGACTTTTTGGAATTTTTTTTTCACAGGTACCTTCGCAGACACACACTCGAAAACTCTCCATAGTTTCATTGCAATCTGATAAATGGTATAGGAATGCATAGAAGACGAACAAACCCACAAACATTGATTTTTATATATAAGATATTTGTTTTGTTCTTAAAATTATTCTTATATTTTAGAATCTTATAACTTAATTGATTTAATTCCTAAGTTTTCTTATATCTATGTTGTGATTTTCTTAATATCAATCTATTTTCTGATATATGTACATTTTACACACTCATAACTACAGTTATTTATATACATACATACACACATATGCACATGCATACACATAATTTAGTTTATTATATTTTGTTTTGATTATTTACAGGTTTCTTTCTTTTTTGTGGCTAGATTTCTATAATTTGTATTTTAGAGGTGTTTGGCAGCTATATCGTGTTTTGTAATGTGTTATCTGATTTGTTTTGTTAGTTTATTCGTTGTGTTCGTCTCCGTCCTCTACCAGTCTAAGTGTGAGGTAGTTGTTCATTTTGTGTCAGGTTATTGGGTATTTCGTCTCTGTCTGCTTCATTAAACGTCTTTTCTCTGTTTAGAGCTATTATTTTAGGCGGGTAGATGTATTTGTATTTCGGCTTTCGCGTAACTATTGGTTTTATCGTTAGTAGGTCTTGCATGTCTTGTCTGAGAGTCATAAGTCTTTGTCCGTATTTAGCCCTTTGGATGGCCAATCTAGTCTGCAGTGGGGTAATGTTTGCCAGATCATACACTTGCTCTGATGGCGTCATGTGATCTATTTTAATGATGCTTCGAAGAAGTCTACGTTCTGTCGCGTACAGTCTGTTTGCAGCTGTTTTGGACATTCCCGTCAATGGAATTGCTGAGTACTCAATTATCGGTCTGATGAAGGTTTTTTATGTGTGTATGGCTGTCTCGTCACTACATCCGTGAAACCGTCCTTGTATTAGTGATAAGGTTCTGTCTTTTTCTGATTTTGTTGAGCGTTTCTCTGATATGTGTCTTCCAGTTTAGGTATTTGTTAATGTGTATCCCCAGATATTTTGCACAGTCTGTCAGTCTTAGTTGTTGGTTCCACAAGGTCAATTGTATGTCTTGTGGTTTTTGCTGTCTTTTCTTGGTAAGGTTTCTATGTCTGAACAGAACTGTCTGAGTTTTTGTTGGGTTAGGTTTAGTTCTCCATTTGCTCATCCAGTCCTGCAGTCTTGTCAAGTAATGTGTCGCGCGTCTGTTTACAGTTTTTGAATCTTACACATCTACTATATAATTTCGTAAGCTCACTTATTCACTCACCTCCATAGCTATTGGCTGGAGAATGGTGTCACGTGTCAACCTTCGCTCGCAAAACAGGTACCGGACATACCATAAGAAGAAATTCGTGTTGATGTCTACAATTTAAAAGCGAGATAAACCAAATTAATTGCCATAATACATTCATTAAGTTTGCTTTTTGTAGCGTTTCATAGTTAAATTTTTTTTTGATAAACTTTGCGGTCTGAAACAACGTCGACCTCCTTTTCAGAAACATGTTGCTAATGAAAGCAAACTGATAAACTTTTAGAAAATTACATTACTCATGGTCTCCGCTGTAACCTCCAATACCAATTGTCATTCCAGTTTAGGATAAATTTAGTTAAAACTTTCACTAATGTTGTTGCTTGACTAAAGTTTGTGCATTGTGGTTTATTAGCTGTTTAGGCATTTTACTGACCACTTTCGTTATTGGTCTTTGTTCATGTTCGCTGTACGTGAGTTATTAGAATATTTCAAGTGAACATCAGACCAAATATGTTACCGAATCGAATATTCTGGCAATTCATCTCTCTGGAGTCGCTCAACTGTTTAATAATTTGGAATGTGTATTAAATTCTCTGGCCGTTACAGATACTATGACTAATGAGTGTTTGCCCAGTCTCAACTAAAAAAATAAAATAATAATAATAAAATAATAAAAAAGAAGTGATGCTTTCGAAGAAAACGGGATTTTTTTTTTATTTTGGAGAGTGTACTTTAAGGGTCAAATACGAGTCAATTTTGTATTTAAGCAAGTTGGAGTCTATGATCTTTGAAACAATTATACGATTGCGCTATCGTCCCTGTTCGTGTTTAATATCTACCTCTATTAATGCTTCTGAGTCCTTCAGGCTCAACAGATTTTATTCACCCTGAAACACAGGTCAAGTTTATATTTGGTTTAATCAGGTAACCTTTCATAATCTTTCATCCTAGAAACTGTAACTTATCTATACCCGTGACGATACGCAAAAAACCGGTTTACACTAGTGCACAAATAAACCTGAAGACAGCAAGTCTAAGGAAAACAGATCCCTTTAACTATCCGTGTGAATAACATCAAATTCTCCAAGGGATTGTGCATAAACTACGTGGCTCCGTCTAGGGGGGGGGGGATGGGTTGACTGGAAAGCTACGTTGAGCTACGTGGGGGGGGGAGGGGGGGGGCTCCGAGCCAGGCCACATAGCTTCTCTTTCATGTTATTTGTAACAGTTAAAATGAGATACAGAACACACAGAAGCATGAAAATATATATTTATGTCATTTAATTATCCTCGCATGTAATTTACGATAGTCTGACAAGAGAAAACAGTACAAAATGTCTTCTGGAATCAATATGGAAAAAAGCTACGTGCTACGTGGGGGAGGGGGGGGGATAGACAAAAGCCACGTCGGGCTACGTGGGGTGAGGGGGGGGGGGTTCATAGGAAGCTAAAATGGAGCTACGTGGTTTATGCACGCTCCCCAAGAACAAACTGCAATTCCCTGCTATTGTCATGCTGAATGGAAAACACTAAGGCTTCTGGCAATCCCATGAAACAGAATCATTTATTATTTTTTTTTGCTTATGGCTTTACGCCTCGTCGACGTCGAGGTCATTGGAGGTCAGAAAGGGCTGGGGACAAGAAACGTGATGGAATTCGGCCATGGCTTTTTGAAGGAAGCATCCCGGAATTCATCTGGATTAATCTTCGGAAACCATGGGAAACCCAAATCTATATGCATCGACGGGGATTCAAAACCGCGTCCTTCCGAATGCGTGGCCAGAACGTTAACCGTTCACCCACCACGCTCGGTGAAAAAAAGAAGAAACTGACCAATCATTTTACTTTTGCGATCCAATATTTCAAAGTATCACAACTATACACTAACCACAGTACCGCAATGTTTACATAAATAAATCTGTAAATTGTACAGCCGGAACTATTATTATTATAAACTTTATTTCTTGATATTTGATGTCAGTTATTACTGCTAAGGCAGCCATGTAAAATCTCTGCAGTTGTGATTGCGTTATTAGGATATCTAGCTGGGTAGTTAAACATCGAATGAAAATAAATGCAATGTAGAATCAGTTTATTAGGTATACGTATAAAAAAAAGTAAAGGTTTTCTATGATTGCATGGTAGGTAAAGTATTACTTACTGAATATCCTAACTGTAAATATTTTGGCATACCTTTCAATGGTAAACTAAATTGGCCATGACACATTGGGCAGATGGTAGGAAAAAATTTCAGAATCCTTCATTTATTGGAGAGGACGATGAGGAGATGTATCAGAGAAGTTAGGGAGCTGAGTTGGTGAGAGCACTGCTTGAATATGGTGGAGTGGTGTGGACCCACTTTATGGGTATCAAATTCAGGAATTGGAAGGAGTACATAGGAGAGAGCAGCTGGTATGTTTGCGGTCAGTAACTGACATGCTGAAGGTGGGGTGGGAGTCACTTGAAGACAGAAGGAGGGTGAAGGATTGGAGGGATAATGGTCGAAGAATCAGGAGTAATGCATGGAAGGGGAAACATGACCATGACCACAAGCTGGCGCTCAATTTAATGCATAAGGGAGTGGGAACATTTTCTTCTGCAACAGATTACAAGGTGAATTAATGAATAATTTACCAAAAAGGCTGAAGGAATTTAAAATTAAAATTTGTATATCACAAAAGAACATTATGGAGAAATTTGGACTCAAAGTGTATCAGATAAAATAAAATTAAAAAAGGGGTAATTAGGTGACTAAGGGAATTGTCACTGGGGCGTGAGCTCAATCATAATTAAAATTAAATTAGATTAAATGTTTTTATGTCTTTCAAATTATTTCTGCCGTTAGGTCTGCAATATATTTGTTTGAATCCGATAACTCAATGAATAACTAATCTCCTATTCAATTTCTCGATTTAGTAATTACATCTGTCTTTTATCAATATTTAGTCCAGCTGTTCTTATAACAATTATCAAGAGAATGGTATGAACACAATCAAAATGAATTAAACCGGCGAAAACGTAAATATGACTTGTTCGACGACACACAAATTATCAATGAAATAGGAAGCTATTATTTCTCTTATAATACATTATCAAAATCAGACAATATGACATGAGGACTTTATTACTAATAGTTTCAAACATATCTTTTGTAGCGGTTGTTATCATATCGCAGAAAACGCCGCGTGTGTTAGATCTCTGGCAATATTTTGGTATTTGTAGCTAGCTGTATTTAAATGAGCATCGGATCAATTGAAACACAAATATAACAAATCTGTTACAGACCCCGCGTCCTAACACCTCCAAAGGGGTTCGAGAAAGAAAAAGTGAAATCGCTGGTGAGCACGGCGTGCATTATCTGTGGCGACTCGCGCGCTCCCAGCGGCCGGTCGTCAAGGTGACTGCGGTCAACAAGCGGACTGTGTGTTTACTGTTGAGTTTGATAGTGTTGCAACATGTGTCCGGTGCACGCTCCCATGACTCGTCGCGAGGGCTCTGGAGGCCCGGGTTCGCCTTCCGGCGGCTCCTACACATTCGCCAGCCAACCCAGGGCGCTCATGCACTACACGAAGAAGTACCGCAACCCTCCTCTGTGAGTAACTGTACAAACTTTCACATTTTAAACTTCTGGTTATTGTTTACATTAGATTCTTGTCGGAATTAAAAGTACATGATACCCTACAGATACAGGCGTCACAATATGTCGTCTACGATGTAACATGCCTCATGGTGTAACACTGCCACAGTTCCCATTCTGCTCCAGAAACACATCCTCCACTAAGATTGCTACTTGAAGGATAAAAAAGTTGGGGACTGCACCACGTTTTGCATTTCAACCTACCCACGAACTCTATGACAAAACTAAATTGATAGGTTGATTGGGGATTCTATCATTACCGTGGCGCCACAGTCTGATGATTGATTCTTATAGAACTCGACGAGACAAATTGAAAGTAAAGAATAAAGTTTTTTGATATCTCGCTTAGTTCTCGAGATATCGTATCTCAAAATTGACGTAATTAGGTTGAAATAAGGCCTGGACCAGAAGAAAAAATTTCTGTTTAGCCAAATTTGATGATGAATTCGTATGTAACTTGACGAAACAAATCGAAAATAAAGAATAAAAGTTTTTGATATCTCGCTTGGTTTTCGAGATATAGCATGTTAAAAATCAGTCATAGGTATATTTCCTTCTGCTTTTGGTGTTTTTTCTTCTGGTCCAGGCCGTATTTCGGCATTTGATAGCATTTCGCAGATAGCCTCTCATATTTCGACAATTTTAATTTAATTTCTGGCGACTTCTCCGCAAAACGTGAAGGGGAAATATTGACGAAGCGATTAAACCAAATTTCAACAGGTTAGTACCAATTTCGCGTGGGTTCAGATAGTGGTGCAGTCCCCAACTTTTTTATCCTTCAAGTAGCAATCTTAGCGGAGGATGTGTTTCTGGAGCAGAATGACAGCTGATATAATGCAATAATATCTCTGGCTGTAAGTGACGTCACGTATATGGTCGGTATCGTACGCTTGCACAGAACCTGTTCTGGAGTAGGTTGCGTTACCAGTGCTTGCTGTTAGTAATAAGTGAGGTTAAATCATCCGCAGTCTTCAACTTCCTTTTTCATAACCTAAACGTCTACTGAGAGAATACTGACTAACCAAAGAATTTATGGGAAATGATTTGGCAGTTCTATCATTACCGTGGCGCCAAAATCTGATGATGAATTCTTGTAGAAATCGACGAAATAAATCGAAAATAAAGAATAAAACTTTTTGATATCTCGCTTGGTTTTCGAGATATAGCATGGTAAAAATTGAGATACAATATCTTGAGAACTAAGCGAGATATCAAAAAATTTTATTCTTTATTTTCGATTTGTTTTTTCGAGTTCTATAAAAATCAGTCATCAAATTTTGGCGCCACGGTAATGATAGAATCCCCAATAATTTAACACGAAACCTACAAACAAGCATAAATACACTAAGAACAAACACAATTTGTTCAGTTCTATATCATGATCGTGAATGTATCCTTGCACCTGTTGTAAATGTATTTTTTCTTCCTCTTTCACACAGGAAGGCAAAGACGTAATTAGGTTGTAACGAGTCGTGTGCTAGATTGACAGCAGCACTATCATTACCCTGGCGCCACAATTTGATGATGGATTCAAAATTTTTTGATAACTCGTTTAGTTCTCGAGATATTGACTGTCAAAAATTAGTTATAGGCGTGGTTCCTTGTGTTTTGGCGACGTTTTTCTTCTGGTCCAGGCCACATTTCAGCCTAATCAAAACACTCATTGTGCATGTCCAGCGTGTAGTTCCTTGAGGCTTTGATGCATTTTTATTTTTTGTGCAATTCAGTATCAAACTAACCACCTCATTTTGAGAAAGTATATCTCAAGAACCGAAAACTTTTACTCTCCACTTTCGATTTTCCTCGTCGTATCCATCAGGAAATAGGACTTTGGTCAAACTGACTTCTGCTTCAAGACCCATTTTAACAATCTCAGTTTTGAGACAGCATATTTCGTAAATTAAGTGAAATATCAAAAAAAATATTTCTCAGTTACGATTTTTCTTGTCGAGTTAAATAACTCATCATCAAACGTCGGCGCCACGTTTATCGTAGAATCCCCCGAATGACTTACGACATTCAGAAGTACAACGTAAGGCAAGAAGAGTTTAATATTTAATTTTAAATCACGTTACTTTCATGAGCTCTTATTGCTGACGTCATATTTAAGATATTTAATGTAGTTTGATATTTCATTATTCACTAAACGACTAATAACTGCAGTAGGCAGATTAAAAACCAATTACAAGCTGTAACCAATAAGAGACTGGCATTGATACGTCACATAGGCCAGTACCCCGCAAATAGTACCGCACTCCACTAAATAGTGTCAGAAAAAGTTACTTATGCTCTTTCCATTTAAGGAGCGTCCATAAACCACGTAGCTCCATTTTGGCCTCCTGTGAACACCCCCTCCTCCCCCCCCCCCTTTCGCCCCACGTGGCTCGTAGCTTCTTTCCGTATTGCTTCGAAAAGGTATATTGTGCCGTTTTCTTTAGTCAGACTATCGTAAATTACATACGGAGATGATTAAGTGAAGGAAATATTCACACGCTGTAGGGTGTTCAGTACCTTATTTTAACTGTGAAAAATGTTATGAATGAAAAGCTAAGTGACTTGGTTCGGAATTCTCCCCTCCCCCCCCCCCCACTACTAGCCGAGCGTAGCTTTCCAGCCAATCCCTACTTACCCCCCCCCCCCACACACACACACACAAAACCAACCAAGCCACGTAGTTTATGGACGATTTGTGACATAATAAAAATATTTTTTTTTTAAAAAAAAAAAAAGAACATGATATTTGGCTCGTTGAGCGTGGACGAAAATTGATACTCTTAGAGAAAAGTAAAACAGTGTAGGTTGCTATGGAGAAAGAATCAAGCGATTGAGGCTAGGCGTAGACATAGATCGGTTGCTAGGAATTATCATTGCCGAAAGAACTTTGCATCTTCGGAGATTACCCAGTTTCACTGTAGTTACTGCAGGATTACAATAATCTTATATATATATAAAAATAGACCTGTTTTTTCCTATATTTCACTTTTCAGCCACCACTACCATGCACAGATCACTGATGTTTGTGGGTGGAAGTAGCATGGAGTTTCCTGCCGTGCACATCGTTGGCCGAATGCCGATAGCTGTGGGGATGTAGGAGATATAATTATTAAAGTTGGTCAGTGCAGGGCGTTTTCATATTTCGACCAAAAATTCGTATCTCCTTATACTTCTCTTTCCTGACTCAACTACATACCATAGACTTTTGGTGTTTGTGTGTGGTAGTAGAATCGTCTTTCCTGTCGTGCACTATGGTTGTTAGATGTCGGTAGCTATGGGGGTGTGGGAGATATGGGGGTTGAAAGTGATCGACCTGTGGCAATTTCATACTTCTGCCAAAGACAAAAGTGTCATGGTGTATCACTTTTCAGCGAAAACTATAGATCACAGATAACTGGCGTTTGTGTGTAGTAGTAGCACAGAGTCACCTTTCGATCACAACAGCGGCCGAATTTCAGAAACTGTGGTACTGTGCTAGATATGGTGGTTGTAAGTGGCCGACCAAGGATATTTTCGTATTTCGACGAAAGGCATGTGTCTCCGCAGATTTCACTTTTCTACCACGACTACATAGCATAGAGCATTGGTGTTTATGTGTGGTAGTAGAATCGTGTCTGTTGTCGTGCACTATGGTTGTTAGGTGTCTGTAGCTATGGGGGTGTGGAAGATATGGGGGATGAAAATGGTCGACCTGCGGCAATTTCATATTTCTGCCAAAGACGCATGTGTCACAGTGTATCACTTTTAAGTGAAAACTATCAATCGCAGATCAGTGGCGTTTGTGTGTGGTAGTAACACAGAGTCTCCCATCGATCACAACGTTGGCCGAAATTCGGTAATTGTGTGAGTGTGTGAGATATGGTGTTTGAAATTGGTCGATCATGAATATTTTCGTGGTTCATCCAAAGACTTGTGTGTATCCGTAAATTTTACCTTGCTGCCGGAACTACATAGCGCAGAAGACTGGTACTTGTGTGTGGTAATAGTATCGAGTCTCCCATCGTGCACTAGGGTGGTTAGATGTCTATAGCTGTCAATATGAATTCTTTACAATCACGAACGAAGTCGTGGGTACCAGCTAGTGTATAATAAACTTAAAACTGTTTGAAAAAAAAAGGGTTGAATTATTTAATAATTATAATGAGATCACAAATCACCAGTTATAAGTCGGACCAAATCAAACGATTACGCGATAGACTCACACAAAAAAAAAAGGTTTTTGGATGTGATGTTTGCTTTCCATCGCAATTCTGGCGAAATCTCTTTTGGTAGTGATTATGATACAACTTAGAATGTAAAGTATTTTGACTTTACATCGAATCTTACAGTGAAAGATCAGTTTGATAATACGTTCGTGAAAACACGGTCTGCAGTATGTGTATTGGTTGGTTTTGGTATAGATCTCAACGTGGTGAATATTTCTAGACGTTCCAAGATGCTCTGATTTCATAGCAGCACAACAGCAAATGTGGCTAGTTTGCTATGTACAACGCTCGACCATAATGACAGATTCCACTCAGTGTAAGGACTAATGTGTCTAGAATATATTTTTAATTTGGGTTGCTTTCATGACCTACATGCCGATGAATGCAGTTTTATTTGTATCACGGTATGAACAACCTGGACATTCCGCGTTCTGTAATAGTAACCGCACATCGCGATACAATTGGTACTACATACTGTGCATGCAACTGAATTAATAACATCAGTAGTATGGGGCCAGGGAAACCAAAGGAAATTAAAAACAAATATTGAAATCCTAACAACTTATGAGTTCCCGCATATTTTTAAATATAATTCTGGTCCAGGTGGCAAAGATCGTGATACGTTTGGGACTATTTCCATCCGCACGACGTAATGGCATCAGTAACATGGCACTCATGAAAGCAACTTAAATTATGAATGAAAATTAAATTCTTCCTGCATTATGCTTTAGCACGGAATGTCATTGTGGTCCAGGCTGCATTTCAACCTAGATACAACCTCCGCTACCATTGGGCTCGAAAATCAAAACTTCTACCGCACTCAAAAAACGCATACTGTCGCGAGCAAACGTTGATCCTCCTGCGTCGATTATTTCAGTGAATGGAAGCAGTTTCTTAATTACGTTCCTCAAGATAGTAGGTACTATTCACAAAAACAGTTAGCAAACATTAATTTTATTGGTTGTAAGAGAAGTTGCGTTCCCTGTAAACTTCAGAAATAAAATAGCGATAGCTGTTAAGTGTAGTTATAATTCCAGAAAAGAAAAAGAATTCAATAAGCATATTACCTCACAGGACAACAACAATTTAAGAAAATTGTGGATAGGAAAACGTTTAAACATGTGCGATTTTGTACAGTTGTGCGCATTGTTTACTGAGACAAATCCAAGAGACATATGACGTCTGGTAAAATTCCACCTGCAGCCTCCATTTTGTCTTAATGTAAGAGCTCTAGCAACGTCCCGAAAAAGATGATTTTAGGTCGACTGGTTTTATTATCTTTCTTACTGAAGTTGTGTAGGGATGCGGGACGTCTGCTCCTGAGAGCGGTTGCTTTTACCTGTGCGCATAACTTCCATAGTGCATTTTAAAATCATTTTAAGACAAATTTCCTTTTTTCATAATTTCCTATATCTTTTTAGCAGTATAAATTTATAGTTATCAGGCAGTTTTATCACACCAGATGCAATTAAAAAATAAAATAATTTTCAAACCATTGTAGTATAGCTCAAATTTTAATATTGTTTAGTTCTGCAATCAAAGAGTATAACATAAATTTACCAGACAGAAATTCGGAGGCCTAAAGAAACCAGACAAATTTAAGTCTCGGCGAAAATAGGTAATTTTTTCGTTGGTTGCGTCAGAGATATAGCTGCGACAGAGGGCGCATAAGATATAACCAGTCACAGATGCTACTTTTAAGATGGCGTCGAATTCTATGTTCGTTCTATTGTTTTATAAAATAAAAACTCAGTTCCGTAGAATGAAAAATAAAAATGTATAAAAATACCAGATTATCTTTTATGTGTGACTCAACATATTTACAATATAGTTGTTTATATTTTGTTAATTTAAAACGATTTAGTGGCCGCACTCTTCTAGCTATTCTCCCCGAGACTTAAATTTGTCTGGTTCGTTTAGGCAACCGAATTTCTGTCTGACAAATTTATGTTATACTCTTTGATTACAGAACTAAATAATATTAAAATTTCAGTTATACTAAAATGGTCTGAAAATTATTTTATTTTTTAATTGCATCTGGTGAGATCTTAGCAGCGATAAAACTGTCTGTCTATTATAAATTTATTATACTGCTAAATTGATGTAGAAAATTACGTAAAAAGAAGAAAATTTGTCTTAAAATGCACAATTTATATCTGCACGGAAGGGATACGCACAGGTAATCGCAACCACTCGCTGGTGTCAGAAGTGCCGCATCACTTCCCAAGTTCAATAAGAAAGGAAATATCAAAAAACCAGCCGACCTAAAACTCTCTCTCAAAAACATTGCTAGCACTTATACTGTCTAGCTTGCCTTATCTCCTGTGGTTTCGCTTCTTAACATCATCGTATCTTTTCCTCTGGTTTCTCTTAACGTATAGTCTTACCCACCTCCATCCCCGCACCACATCTGTCCCGACTACTAGTTTTCCTCTCTTCCCCTCTCTTTCTCTCTCTTTTATTGTATCACTGGGCATTCCTTGATGATTCAACCTCTGGCACTTAGCCAAGTCCAGTCGTAATTATCATTTGCTCCTTCCCTATTCCTTCTTTCTTCTGTTTGTCTCCCTCTGCCTCCGTTCATTGCTCTAATATCTCGATAGCCCACTCTCTCTAGCTGGTCTAGAACTGCGTCTATGTCATTCCATTGTTGGTCATCATTTTTTCCGTGACACTCCTCGGTCATTTCTGTTTCAAAAGTCTCAATTTTCTCGTGATAATATACGCCTACTCCTTCATCCTCATTTCATGGAACTGCCGAAGATTTCCGTCTTGTCTGCTACTTGGCGTGCCTCGCTGCTTGTGCTTGCACCAGTATATGGTTAGAAAATATGCCTGGAACTCTAAGAACCGTATCTTTTGCATTTCTGGCTAATTTCCCAAACCCAGCGATATGCATCCCCCAGTGGTATACTTTTGACGTATCTAAATTTCTACTGACCTTATCTTCAGATCCATCCTACTAGCCTTTATAAACGCTGCCCTGTGCTATTCCCCTCCACCCTACAGCTGTACCTGACATCCCATAGTACCGTTATAAGGACTCGCTTCTACAGTTGCGTATTAATCCTTACTTTCTCATTAAGCTCCTCCCATTTATTCCCTATATCACTGATTTTGTTTCCTTGCAATTTTGTTTCGTTCCTAACACGCAGAATTTCCTGCCGTATATTTCTCGTTTCTTCTTTTACTTTGGCAGCTCTTCCTTCTACTGTTCGTTACTCTGTTAAGTTTCAGCTCCTGAAGTTTCAAATGTCCTCCCTTACTCCTCGGCTAAAACAATTATTTTCTTTTCCATGTCTTGCTCTTTCAGCTCTGCTACATGAGTATAAATCCCTCTTATATCCTTATCCAAACTCACTTTATACCCTTGTATTTCCATTTAAAAACACCTTCCAGTTCACTCTGCGTTTTTTATTCTGTTCTTGTATAACTTTCAACTGCTCCGTAAGTATATTTAATATCTGGAGGGTATTTAATTGCTCATCTGTATGTGTTACACGCTCGGGCGTATTTAGCATCTCTCTCGCTCTCCCATCAGATCTAAACATAGCTTCTCCAATCCATACCATCCTTATTTCATCTACTTAAACCTCCGTTCACGAGTATTTCAGTCACATTTTCTTCCGAGACACTTCTGTTTGATTACCGTTAACAGTTACTTTCCACAACGAAGTGTAATTCCCAACCGTTACCGATAATTTTACGTACGTACTCTTTCATTCAGAATGATCTCGTTTATTCCGCTGTTGTAATGGCTTATTTACATTTTCCAACATAAAAAAAACGATAGAAAAAGAAACAAATTAAACATTCAGTGTCATCTACAAACCTTAACTCAAATATGTATTGCTCGTTTACCGAAAAATAATTTTTACTTTCTGCGCAATCCAAACAAACGCACACATATGACGTAAAACAGCTTCCATTTTAAGGCAGGAATAAAACAGCTTATAATTGAAACCTTATTTCACTCTAAAATTATTACTATACTGGACTTCTGACATTTAAGGCAACTGATACAGCGATGGATGTGGCGTAAGTGTTCAGGGAGAAAAAAATCAGTATGCCACGATTTGCTGATGACATTGTCTTGTTAGCAGAAAGGGCTGAGGATTTTCTGAAGTTACTGAATGACATGAACAAAATACTGAAGGAAGATTTTGGACTGAATATAAATCAAAGCAAGACTAAAGTGATCAAGTAGCACAAATGATAACAATACAATAGATTAAATATAAAAATAGGATCGTATGCAATAGGAGAAGTAAGTGAATTTTGTTACTTGGGAAGTAAAATTACAACCAGGAAAGATGTTAAAAACAGAATAGCATTAGCAAAAAGAGCCTTTATGAAAAAGAGAAACCTGTTAGTTTCAAATATTGATCTAGGAATTAGAAAGAACTTTTTAACACTCTTTGTGTGGAGCACAGCACTTTACGGTAGCGAAACATGGACTTTAGGAATACCGGAAAGAAAGAAAATTGAAGCATTTGAAATATGGTGCTACAGAAGAATGCTGAAAATTAAGTGGACAGACAAAGTAAGAAATGAACGAGTTCTGGAAATGATGGGTGACGAAAGAAGTCGTGAGTTGTAAGGGGTATGTAGTGATGAAGAGATTAGTACAAGATAGGAAAGGATGGAGGATTGAATCAAACCAGTCGAGAGACTGATGACACAAAAAAAGCGATGCATTTTAATGCTGGAATACCAACCTTCAACATTTCAAAAACATCGGGATTAAGTAAAGTATTCCAGCGATGCAATATAATAATACTGTATGAATGACAATGGCGCATAGAAAATCTTTGGAAGCATCGCATCAAACATTGCAAGATTTAAGTGATAATGAACGGCCATTCAGTGGTGCTGTAATATTATCAGCAGGTGACATTACCTGTTTTAACATCAGCTGACGAAGTAATGCGTGTTTAAAAGCATCACATTAGTGGAGATACGCTAATTAATTGTTTGTTGACTATAAGCGTGTGTTAAATAACAAAGTGATCTTTCTTCGGAACATTTTGAAATAAAATTATTGGATGTTGAGAAAGGGGGAAATTACCTCATAGATACGTTTTGCGCTCTCTTGTAGGAAAACCGACAGATTTTTTTATATATATATATATATATATATATATATATATATATATGCCGAATGGAATCACAAAAAAACAACATTGTATCTCCAGCACCATTGCAGTGAACATGAAATTGGATGAAACAGTAATTAAAATTTATGTGTTTCAAAATATAAAAATAGTAATGTACATGTAAATATCTAATTTTAACTAATTACAAACTTTCAAATGTGTTAATTTAATCTATATGTATAAAGCGAAGCATTGCCGGTTCAGCTAGTACGGTGTCTTTTATCTGTCATCAGTCTTTCGACTGGTTTGATGCAATCCTCCATCCGTTCCTATCTTTTGCTAACCTTTCCATCTCAACATACCCCTTATAACCCACGCACACTGGGGTATTAGACACCAAAAGTCGATCAAAATTATTTCTACATAATTTGTATTTTTATTTCTTTTCTTATTGTAACATGACGCGCAGTCGCCACGTTACAAGGTGCATTTTTTTAATTATATATGTCATAATGTTAGAGTAATTTACATAAATCTTGGGCGACCACCTAAATAGATTTTTGTTGTAATTTTATAAAGTACACAAGATTCCAAGTGAGGACTGTAATGAAATGGTGAACATACAGTGTATCTTACATTCAAGAATTATTGAGCTATGTAGGCTTGAAGCTAATCTTGGTCTTCCCGAACCTTGGCGACAGGACGTCGCGGATTTGGGGTTTGCCGGACCACACACTCTGCTCCCTGGGAATGGGTCACTCACCTGGCGGGAAATGTCTGCCGCCGACACCCGAATGTGCTCTCACCCCGGCGAACTTAGCCGAATATGTCCGACCTCTGTTAGATACCCTGGGCGAATCACATATCGGGGATATCACGTGACATTAGGTGCCGACCTGAAGATCCAATCCAAATGAGCGTATAACTTAAAATCCTGGGAATTTCTGTTATATGTGAGCTTCGAGACTGCAAGGGACGGAGCGAGAAGTTTCCTCGTGGACCGAAGAGCGAGGAGCTGGACATTCTGCCTGCGATTCTAGTCGAGTCTAGTCTGAGGTGGACTTGGAAAGTTGGCTTCTCTCGCCAACTGCCGTTGTACGATTTCTGGCTGCCAGCTTGCCTTGCTGGAGCAGGCTTATTACGGCGACACCGCCAGTAATGCGATGACGCGCAGTGTCAGACCAGAGATGCCTGTAGCTACCGTGTGAGATAATCTCACATATCGTGGGACCGCTGCAGTCATCACAGACATCAGACGCAGAACTACGATGTTAACTTATTACGACCAAGCCATCTGATTGTGCATTCCGTGAAACAGAACCCGTAAACGACTTTGAGAGGATAGATCCATGTTCTCACTTTGTAATTGTAAAAACCCCTGAGCTAGCGGCATAATTTGCCAGAACTAATTATTTTCGAATGATATATTGTTCATTCGTGGCGCCCATGATTGTCTTTTTAACTGTGAAGTCACAGTATTATGATGCCTTTGTCTGAGGTCGTCATAACTTGTATTTTTCATTGTTTCCAGTTGTCATTATTTCTTGCATTTTGATTCTGAGATATATTTAAAAGTAAATATACAATTGTTTGCTTGCTCATGACGGCTAATTGTACCTCTGAGCGTTGCTTTTATGATTTTGCCAATTTGTGTTAATGTTAACGGTAAATTCGCTCAGACTTGTAATCGCCAGTGATAAGAAAATAAATGTCATATTGTGACAATTTTTCCTAAATTCCAACTAACGTCGAGATTCTTGCAAAATTAATAAATTTTCACTCCTTCATAAAAATTAAAATTAAAAATCCACAATTATTAATCATAAAGGTATGAAAGATAATTGTAACCTAGTTTGCCCACTAAGGCACCCACTACACTTTTGTGTATTAGAACTTACAACTATGAAGTAAGAGTAATCATAAAGAACACATACTTTGAATACGCCCTTTATTACATATTAAGTGAATATTTTTTTTTTAATTTAATTTAATTGCAATGGAGCACAGGCTCCGGTGGCAATATCCCCACACACCCATCTTCCCCCTATCCTGCACCCACCTGCATTTGCCCTCTACAAATTTTATCTTTAAATTCCTTCAAAGTTTTCGGTAAATTATTCATCATTTCTCTTGGTAACTCATTCCAATCCCTGACACCCTTCTCTAAAAAAGAGAATCTTCCCACACCCTTGTGCCTGAAATCGAGTGCCAGCTTGTGGTCATGATCATCTTTTCCCTTCCATGCACTACTTTTCATACCTATTGCAATATCTTTCCATGCCTCATCGCCAGTATATGCCCTGTACACTCCCATGACCCTCCTCATCCTCCTCCTGTCTTGCAATGAATCCCATTCCAGCTCCTTTATCATATCAGTCACTGATTGCACTCTGCGATAATTTCCAGAAACAAATCTAGCAGCCCTTCTTTGCACCCTCTCCAACTCCTGTATTTGATACGTAAAATGAGGGTCCCACGTAAACAATAACCATACATGTACACTAAAATAATATCATTCTGACGAACCGTCTCACCCCTCTTAGCCGGAAGCTTCATCTTACGGTTCGTTCTCTTCTCGAGTACTCGGGACCCATTAAAGTAATATTTTAATAGTTTCTCGTTTAAATGATTTTTTTTTTTTTTACCTGATGAAGCTCAAATACGGATCCAAAGTCAATTAAAGCCTATTAATGACATCTGAGTTGCAACGAACACGGCTAAGATTTCTAAAGTATCTCTTCCTAAATTGTCGAAATTGTTTGGTTCTAGAATCTGCTGCTGCTTCGGACAAAGTACCTGTAGGTAAAAGTGCATACTTTATTATAATTGGGCCCAGGGGCGGATCCAGGATTTTGGTTTGGGGGGGGCTTGGCTTGAATGAATTTTGGCTCAGAGGGCTTGCCTTCAGTGGATTTTTTGTTTTGGGGGGGAGGCTTGAGTCGGCCATGGGGTAGTCTTTATAACCTCCTCTGTCCTCAAATCGGTAGAGATTAAAAAAAAAATCTAATGTACAATGTCGGGGGTGGACCCAAATACTTTTTTTGGGGGGGCGGGCTCCCTGGATCCGCCCCTGATTGGGCCCTCAATCAATACTTCGTGTAGTATAGGTGACACTGGATGCTACGAGTACAGTTAACCGTTTCGTGGCACTGCTGAGCGTTCCCCCCCCCCCCACTAGACGATATTCACAGAATAATAGAAAGCCTGTCAATCAATGTTTTTTTTTTTTTTTTTTTTTGATACCTGTAATCTGTGCATATATCGTTTGCTACAATCAGTCAAATCATCGAAAGATTTTCTAGGCCGATCCACATTGTACGGATTGGATTTTATAGGGATTTCGATACATCCTAGTAACAAATCATGGTATTTCTTTAAAAATACACTTTCAGTTCTCTTAGCGGCCTGCCATTTTGTTTTAATTTTCAATTTAAGCCTTGAAAACTTTTGTTCGATCTGTTGCCTTTGTTCGACCGTGAATTTCGGTTGATTTTTAAATATTTTCCTCGACTAATTCCAACTTTTGCACGAAACCGTTTCCTTTTTCGTGTTTACTTACATCATAAACAACTTTTTCGGGTCAAGAGCTTGATATCAGAAGAGCCCATGACAAAGAAAATCTTAGATGATTTAATGTGACAGAAAGAAAGTAAGTTTGTTTTATTTTAAAGAAGCTAGAATTTTTTTCGAATAAATAGATGTCTGGCACTTTTTGGCACCTAGTTTTCAATGAAACTCCAAGATAGTACACTAAACTAAAATCCTACAAGAAATCAGACCCGGGAAAGGTCCGGAAATATAATCACTCTTTAAGACTTTTCCTAGAAAAAAAATGAGTACAAAACGAGTCAGCTTGCAAAAATGTACAGAAATAAAGTTGTGCGATACTTTTGGATGTATGTTACTATTATTTCAATTCTAGGTACTTGGCTCAATAACAGCCATCATTATAATCAACTCTACTCACTTAACATCGCTCACAAATTAAAATTGTACAACTTATAATTTTCTTGTTTCTACTTGGTAACAGTACGTGCATCTTGCAATATGCTCAGAAGACAACTGTTCACGGGGTGGGTAATGAAGCTTATCTAATAAAACATAGCGGGCTGTTGATCTATTGACATTTGCCTAGATCCGGGATCTTGAAATTTGGTTGATTTTTTTTTTTTTTACCGGATTTTTGTGTCAAATACTCCTGTGTGCTATGTCCTCAATTATCTGCTTCATATATTCTTATCTTTGTCTTCCTCTGCAGTTCTTACCTTCGATTGTTGCCTCGATTTAAAATATAACCAGTCCCACATGTCTTATAATGTGACACACCTCCTATCTCTTTTTTCTCTTACTGTTCCACAAACTTCTTTCCTTATCCATCATTTTAATAACACGTTCATTTCGTACTTTGTCTGTCCACTTAATTTTCAGCGTCCATCTATAGCTCCAGTTTTTCTCGTTTCTGGTACCTGAAGTCCATAAAGTGTTGTGCTCCATACATACAGCTTTATGAAACTCTTTCTGACTACAAGATCGATATTTGAAAGTAAAATATTTCTCTTTGTCATGAAAGCTCTTTCCGGTTGTACTATTCTGCAATTATATTGTTGCTTGTTTGCAACATTGCACGCAACCGGTGTTTCCTTGACTTTGCGCCCACCGTAATATTGTAATTATTTGCGATTAATGCTTATTAAGTTTTTTAAGAATTATTCTGAGTACTGGGTGTTTACAAACTTCTCGCCCTGGAAGTCAGTTTGCCAAGAACTAAAAAAAGTAACCGACTTGTTGCAGTGTTTTCATTCACGTAAAGCGCTCCGAGGCTACATCTGCCATCTCGTGGCTTTCACTGTAACTAAGCTCCGGCCGAGGTAGTTGACGGGTTGGCCGAAAGGTGGCAGCCATTATTATCGGATCTAGGTTTATGTTAGGAGCGTGAGACGAGCTAAATTTAGTTTGAGACCGCTGCAATTATTGACGCGGAGCTGTATTTAGATATTCACGACCGGCTTATGGTGGAGGGTGGTCAAGCTAACACTCCAGAGATATATACGAGTTATAAAACCAGGGATCACAAGCAGCAAATAAACCGCAAAATCAATTATTATCTCTGAGTTGATATGACAGAATTCCTACTTCTGTTACAGCCAATGTTTTACAACGCAGATTTCGTCAGTTTAATATAATGTCAATAAACAATACTCGTTCGTTCCTAACGTATGTTATTACGTTTCCAGGTTAATCAGACGGAAAGAACCTTTGCTGAAGACTTTATTTCAGTTCACCTAAGGAAATTTTAGCTTCAGCTTTGAAAAAACGATACACTATCGCAGAAGCAATGGACGTGCGGATGTTTAAAATAGATAGTCAGAAGCTTTGTGTCTACTTTCGGTAAATAGAGTAGTTTAATTATACCGATACGTAAAATCATAAAAATTTTGAGTCTTCAGGTGTCTCAGTAGTTTTACAGGAGATCGAAAAGTCCCCGGTTCGAATCCCGGTCTTGGTTGGGATTTTCAAAGTCCCTTAACCGATTTTCGTCTCTGACATTGCTTACTCTGAGTATGTGAAGTGAGTCAGTACGCTTCCTTGGTTTTGATTCCACGTTAAACTGTCGGTCCCCTTTACCCGGTAGGATTACTGGGTTATGTTAGTTCTACCTCCACCACCAGACTAAGTATACCTTAAACGGAAAGGTCTTACCGACCTTCGGGTTGAATACCAAGTTAAGCTCTTAGCTTTTCAAGAAACTATACTTGTTGTATGCAATAACTAATTTCCGATTACATAAAGACTGTAGCGTATTGCGACCGCTGCTGGATATCATCCCAGAGATTAATTGTTCTGGTGGTTTACAGATACAAGTGAAGTTGTTTCATATTGGATTTAAAACATGACAGGATTGTGAAAAGCTACAAGGTGATTAAGTTTGGTAGCTCAACATGGTATGAAGTCTGCTTACCAGGTGCATACAGAAATGAAGGTCTTGTAAAGATCAATTACTATCTGTATGTTATAAAAATGGACTGTCAAACGAAACACAGCAGTGATTTCCAACCTGTTGTCTGCAGGAAAAACATTATCTATCAATAAATATTAAGAATCTCTTGAATGTATAATTCACTTTCAGTAGCTCACACCCAAATTCATAACTGTGTTTCAGTAGGAATTCGGAACATGCTCTCAGCTTTATTACGTCACAATGGTACCGTAAAAAATTAGGTCCATACAAGTTAGTGTAGCGCAGAATTATTTTAGATATTTCACTGGTCCTCGTGTTGAAAAGGTTGAGAAACGCTGATGACGTCTATCGAAAAAAATTCTATTGAGAAATCAAAACTTTTAGAATACTATATTTTATTTTTTTTTTTTTTTTTTTTTTTTTTGCGAAAACCATAAACTTCAGAACACTAGTTATAGTTTTCCAGTAATATTTAAGACAAGTCATTTCACTGTACATTACAGAAGAATTTTCGAATCAATAGCTTCTGAAATAAACAGGTAAAATAAATATTTTATGCATTTTCGCTTCCAAAAAATCATACAAATAGTTAAATAAAAAATAATACCAAACATTTCCAGATTCGCCTGGTTGCCATCTTTCACCTGATACAATGTAGATTACGTGGAAAAATAGTACGCTTCATTTCCCACCTAATGGCCTAATAATTATTTTCACCTCATTTTTCCCCAATTATACGTATAACAAGAAGGAAAAAATTGCTCAATTATAAATTTCGAAGCGCATGTGTACAGAAGTTACAAGCTTATAAGAGATGTCTGGTTTACATCAAAGAGGTTTATTTTTCAACTTTAGATCACATTATACACTATAAAGATTGGTGTAAGACGTTTTTAAAAGAATTCCCCTATATGAGCAGTTATACAACGCGTCTTGGATGATACGTCATTAGTTTGGACAACAGATCCTGGGCTGCAGTAAAAAACAGCGGATTCTACTAAACGTTTTGCTTTTCAGTTTTTAATTCGTTCCGTAGAATCTGCAAGTAAACTCCGTCTCACAATCCCTATTTTTTTGGCTTCATTTGGGCGACATTTAGAAGCTAAAGGTAATGAATGAATGTGTGTTGCAAATTCGAGACACTCCTAATCTACGATGTTACCAGAGAAAATAAAAACGTCTGAGATTTTCTGGACGAGCCTATGTCAAAGATGACTATGATACATTTCAAACAACTTCGGTAGCTACTTTCGCTATCAGAACTGTCATGACACCTTGTGACGGTTCTAGGGCTTTACAGAGTGTATTCTAAGACATTTGTCTGAGTTTTATTATAAATTATGAATTGCGAGCGTGGTGTAATATTAGGATCCACGTGTAGCCACAGGTATTGCGACACAATCCTGGTGTCTTGGTAAGTGTTGCATCAAAAACCAGCGTCAGTATAAAAAGGACGAGATGCCACCGAGCGGCGCTTTTTCGTCACCAGTCTTCATCGCAGTCGGACCTTCGATCCAGAGCAGAGTTTAAATTTGTGTGGCAGTGGGTGACTTCTAGGTGTTTGCGGTAACCGTCTTAGTTGGTCTTTTGTTTTCGTTCGGGGAGTAAGTGAGTCGTCTGGTATTTTATTTTTGTTATTCATCGAAAGTGAGGATTTTAGTATAATCACTCAAATTAGGTTTTTTCGTCGAAACTAGCAAGAGCTAAGTTTACATAAAGTGTGTCAGGTTAGGGAAGCAATTATAATACCAGCGAAATTTCTTATTAGTCGACACTTAGCGGTTGCGCAATTGTTAAATTTGCAACGTCTATTCCACTGTTTTAAATTCCGTTCCAGTTTAGAAGTTGTATATCAGCCATCAAGTATTGATTGTATAATTTATAATTGTGCAACAAGTGTGCAAGAAATTGATAGGAACTTTAGAAATTTGAAATCGTAAATTTCCAATGTTGTGCAATTTGTGTGATGTTCAAAGAAATGGTTAGGGATTGTTAGCGGAAAGTATTAAGAAATTCAAGGGATTATTTGCGGTCGTAGCAGAACTGTCTTCTGATTTTTTTTGGAGAAGAAGAAATTATTTACCTGGTGAAAAATCTGTTGTGTAAGGAATCTTCTGATAGAAATTTAAATAATATACCGGTCGGTGGGTCTAACAAAATTTGAGGAAAGCTGTGCATTAAAGACTTGAAAGAAAATCATTTAATTTATGATTTAGTAGTTTTGAGATACCCTTCTAACCTTTTATATATTTCAGAGAAGGTTTGAAGTGACCACCGCCGAAGAGAAAGAACATTGTATGTTGTTAATTACTTGATTCTTTCCAGGTAGGCACAAGTAAACGCCACAAGAACAAGATACTTTATTTTTTTGGTAACTGCACAGACCATAAAGTGAGTGATTGTTAAATTATATTTTGGCAACATACAAAGTGCCGGGTTCTTTCAGAACCTTAAACTTTTCCCTTTTCATTTTAGCTCGGCGGCTGTATTCTGAAGGTGCCTTTTGTAGTTTATGGACCTGTTTAATGTCACACCCAGGTATTTTGGGGTATTGTTATACTTCAGCATCTGGTCTCTGAGCAATATATTTGGCTGGTAGTTTATTTGTTTGTTCCTAAGATGGAATCTAGCTATTTATGTTTTCTGTGGATTAGGTTGAAGGTGCCACCTTCGAAAGTAGGCATCCATTTCCTGAAGGTCGTGAGTCCTGATTTCTTCAGCCTCCACGAAGTTAGTTCTTTGCATTGTCAGATTGATGTCATCAGTATATACAAATTTGCGAGAGACTGTGTCTGGCAGGCCATGAGTACATAAATCGAAAAGAATAGGGGAGATAACCGAGCCTTGTGGTAAACCATTATTTAGCTTGAGAAATCTGCTCCTGCTGAACTCAGTATGCACCTGGAACAGGCGGTTACTTAACATATTTTCCAGTAAGGAAATTATCTTTATGCAAGGAACTGCTTTGATCAGTTTGAGAAGGAGACCCTCTCTCCAAACTGTATCGTATGCTGCCGAAAGATCTAGGAATACAGATATGTTCTTCATTTTCTTCTGAAAACCTACTTCCAAGTAGGTGGTAAGAGACAGGACCAGATCACTACAGTCCCGACTGGGACGGAATCCAGCTTGTTCAACAGGGATCAGAGCTTCGACTGCCGGAGCTATTCTGTTCAGTATAAGCGTTTCCAGTAATTTGTAAGTGACACTGAATAAGGCTATCGGACGGTAGTTTTGTTGGAAAGTTGTATCTTTTCCTGGTTTGAGTAAAGCAATGATTTTAGTTCGCTTGAAGATCTGAGGAAGCCTTCCAGATTGTAATATGCAACTGAAGAATGAAGCAAACCAACGAGATATAGCTGGTCCACAGTTTTTCAATAGTTCTGGATAAATCCCATCTAATTCTGCAGCTTTTCCATTTCGTCGGGTCTTTAAACCTTCCTGAACCTCTTGTAAACTGCATGGATGGGACTATATAGAGTGAGATTGAGTTTCGCGCTTTAGACGTTTAAGCTCAGAGTTGAACCCGTCTAATGAACTGCTTGTCCTTTTTAGTTCTAGAAGTATATACAATGTGATTTGCTATTGATTCACATTAATGGATGAGTGTGTCCTTGAGGGTATTGATGTAGGATCTAATTTACGAATAAGAGACCAGGCTTTTCTACTGGAATGCGTAAAGTTCAGATTTTTAAGTGTTTTTATCCATTTATCTCTCCTAGCATGGTGAAGTGATTCCAGCAGTTCTGTTGCCTTCCCATGAGAACTGTTCTTCTCTAAGTCTGCTTGACTCCTCACTCCATCCTGGAATATAGTCTTTTCTGAAGCAGGATGGCTCTCTATTCGCTGCAGCTTTGATTAGTCCTACAAACCTTGTATAATTCTCTGGACTGCTTTAATCCATCGGATGTTAGCGTCATTATACTTCACATAGGCTTCCCAATCTTCTCTCTGAAAGTTCCACCGAGATTTAGGGGCGGATCGGATAACAGGTATCTAGATTCCTATTTTATAGATTATGGGTCTATGCTGGCTGTGAGGGAAGTCTCCTTATGCGACAGAAAGGAGCTGTTAAACCAGAAGAGGCGAAACAGAGGTCTGGTTTCCAGCGAGCGGAATGAAATGAACCTTTGTCTTTAGGATCATGAATTAATGTCAAGTTGAAGACCTCAGCCCATTCTATTAATTTAATCTCGTTCTCCTCACACTCGTTATACCCCCACAGCGTATGATGGGAGTTGAAATCTCCAAGGATAATGCTGTTCTTAGTGGGAACCAATCCGATAGTTTCTGGCCAAGGTTTGTAACCACAACATTGTGCGCCTCTATTGTGAAGGAAAAGTAATTTGGATGATACTCTGCAGGAATGACCTTGTAGTGGCATATGTCATTCTTAATGTAGGTTGCTATGCCATATTTTTTCATGTTGTTGTGCTGTTAGCAATTTAAATCCAGGTAGTTTCCCTCTAGTAAGCAGCTGCTTGTCATTCTCCGTGTGAGTTTCTTGCAATATGACAACATCAACTGAGTATTTTTTTAAAACTGTTTAATGTCTCTTAACAGCGAGGTCTTTAGTAACGGGAAAGGATGGGGGGGGGGGGCAAGGAATGGTAAGGAATTCGGCCATGGCCTTTTTAAGGAAGCATCCCGGCATTTGCCTGGAGTGATTTGGGAAACCATGGAAAACCCAAATCTGGATGCCCGGACGGGGATTCGAACCGCCGTCCTCCCGAATGCGAGGCCAGAACGCTAACCGTTACACCACCACTCTCGGTCTGAGTATTTCTGTAAGAGTGATGACAAGTACTGGCTCTTTGCTCTACTGATGCCTTCGATGTTAAGTTGGCGGATGTTTAACTGGGGACCTATTGTCCTTGTTTGAAAGTCTGAGTCCTTAGAAGGACTGTTATGTTTGTAATAAATGTGATTGCCGTGAGGCCCAGAAAGGCAGTACGGTGGCATCTGATCGCTGTCACCCAGGGAGCGCGTGTAGATTGAGGTATGCTACGGACTCGGGCAGTGGAAGAGTAGAAGAGACAGGATGGTGAGTTAAAACATGCGGGATTTCTTAATAAAACTGTAGAGGAAGACGGAGATTAGAATATATGAAGGAGATAATTGAGGACTTGAGCTGTAAGGGGTATGTAGAAATGAAGAGGTTAACACAGGAGAGGAAAGGATGGAGGATTGCATCAAAGCAGTCGAGACACTAATGACAACAGACTCGTTGCAAGTGTTCTAAGATTTCTTCGGTTTTATACATTTTAAGTATCAATTATTCTGAAAAATCACGGCCGTAAATTAACATTCGTACGCTTAACGTCGATTTCCCGTTGCCACATAATCATCACGTGTTGCTTCCATGAACTTTAATGATTAAATGTAGTTTATCAAATCAAAGTGATTCGGTTAGAACTGAGGCTCTGTTTTCAAGTATGGTGATCACTAGAACAGAATCTTTACAATTAAAAAACCGTTTCTATTAGTGTTGTTACTCGGTGGGTGCCATAAGATCAGTCGATTTATTTTTCTTTCTGTTCGTTATTATCCATTTTAAACGATGTTGAACCTTTTTCCTTTTTCAGTTTTGGATCTGAAATCTGGTTGGTCTGATTTTCTGGAAGACGTTCGAATCCCCGTCCAGCCAACCAGATTTGGGTTTTCCACGATTTCCCCAAAAAACTGAAGCCCGGAATGGTTTCATCAAAAGCCCCTGGCCAAATTCCATCCCGTTCCTCTCCCCCACCCGTCTCCAACCTCTAATGACTTCGACGTAGAAAGGGCTTAAAGCCGTAAACAAAAAAAAACAAAAAAAAAAACAAAAAAAATGTTATTCTTAATGCCCCGCGTTCATTTGTTAAGCAAGAGGTTACACAATAAACGCAAATACAGTTCAGGCAGTGTTCAGAAACAAGCAATGAAGTCGATATCAGCGAACCTAAGCTATTTAGCAGACAGACGAACAGTCCGGTCGATACGGCTCACTGTCCGCGAGGGACGTGTGGTAACTCAGTGCCTCAGAGACTAAAGTCTCCTCCTGTAAAAAGTAGTACACTCTCACCTCTATGCATCACATTCGTAAAGGAAGTGGAAAGTCGCCTGAATTCTCTCGGCTGGCTGCATAGAGTGCGAACTAACATGATCTGCAGACAAGAAACATTGTACGTAAATTATGCTGAAATATTGTTAGCTTGAACACTTCCATTAGTTTTTGTGGATACGATAAGGAATTTATCATCAATTTTCTACATCCATACTCTGCAACTCACAAACATTGTGGGTGGCAGATTAGTGCTAAGCACCAATCTTAATTCTGTGCAATCCAATCCCGAATAGCACGAGGAAAGAAAGAATACACGAAAGCATCAGTACGGCATCTTATTTCTCGAATCTTATCCCTCCAGTCATTGATACCTAAATAGGTTCGCGGAAGAAGTATTTCATCGCACTCGTTAGTCTAAAAATGTCGCATATTTACCAATAAATTGAAACGAAAACGACGTCGGCTGTTTGCCACCCCAAACTATGTATCAATTCTGTGACGCTTTCATAAGGGCTGCAGCGAGCAGTCAGGAATCTAGCGGCTCTCCTCTGTACTTTCTCAATTGTGTCAATCAATCTCTTGCGATACGGATCCCAAAATTCCACAACAGTAGTCAAGATGTGGACGCAGTAGAGTTTTTGTACGCTATTTATTTTGTATGAGCATAACAATTCCTCAAAATATGACCTATAAATCGTAATTTAGAATTAGCTTTACCTACGACGGAAGTTATGTGCAGTTCCCGCTTTATCGACATTCCTAGTATTTTACCTTCTAAAAAAAAAAAATAGTTCGATGTGTGTGCAATAAGTAGTTCGAAGTATGCGACAAGTTGTATGCCTGGGAGCACAGGTAGGTCTCTGACTTAGCGCCTGAGACTATAGTCAGCTCATGCTACGGGCTGGTTTGGCGGACGGCATTGTGTCTGTGGTCAGGCGCTCCATGCCGTTGACCCCTGGAGGACTATCCATTATGCACGACACTCTTCTATCTATACCCTCACAGTCGATAAAACGACGCGCTGGCCTATCGGAAACTCTTGAAAAATGATTCGCGACGTAGAGTCACCTCTAGGCTCTTCGCATACCTGAATTCATTGATGCTGGTGGGACGGTTTATGCTTAAGCCAACAAATAGTAGTACAAGATGAGCAATCAGTTTCGAAAAAGTCATGCCTCTATTGTGAAAAACTGGGAGAAAATAGTCCGTGTAGAGAAAATAAAACGCCGTGCTATGGGAATACACAACTATCGCAAATATTTTAATTTCGTTACTTTTTTTTTTTTTTTTAAACTGCTTAACCTCTCTCAACAGCGAAGTCTTTAGAGTCGGGAAAGGATGGGGGGCAAAAAATTGGTAGGAATTCGGCCACGGCCTATTGAAGGAAGCATCCGGCATTTGCCTGGAGTGATTTGGGAAACCATGGAAAACCCAAATCTGGATGCCCGGACGGGAATTCGAACGGGCGTCCTCCCGAATGCGAGGCGAGAACGCTAACCGTTACACCACCACGCTCGGTAATTTCGTTCCAATTCGTGTATCTCAGTGCAAAATTTAAGGAGTAGAAAATCGGTCTATTGACTAAGATGAATTTATGCTTGTGTTTTGTAATAATAAACATTTATTTATTACAGCATTCCAGTATTTATTATTTCTGGGTACACAAAATACTTCGGATTATGTCGAATACCAACCTGTGACGGATAACCCATTTAACATAGTGACTTGATATGTTACTATTAGGTATAAAACAGTTTCCTGTTGGAGATCATGTCTGTATGACACTATACGTCTGGACAGACAGACAAAACGAATATAATGTTGTGTGTAAACATGTGTAAACATGTACACACTTGTAAACTCCTTAGCTTAAAGACTTCGGGGATATCTTTTGAGAATTGTCATCGACTTTCTCTCGAATGTATTTTGCGATGGCCATCATTGTCGATGTGTCCTTACCGGTACCATTTTCCTTGGTGATCACATCAATTCTTGATGATGCTGTTTTTCCGCCGAGCGGTAACGTTTGAGAAGACGTGGTTTTTCATTTCTAGTCTCTCCTAGTCATTCCTAATCTCGATTCTATTTAGTTTCTGGAAATAATGCCGGGATGACACAGTCGCAGCCCCTGAATCCTGTCCCAGCCTCAGTAAGCACCTCATCCATGAACCGTAAATCCATAAAATGCTGGAAATCTCTTAAACTGATGTCTAAACATTGCGATATTATATCTTGAGTGCAATGCTATAAATCACTCCACTGGCATGGAAGCACTAAGTGGAGCGAACACAAATGAAACATCGTCTTGTTGTAGTATTCATACCCAGTTTCATATTGATTTCAATCTTATGACTTAAGTAAGTTACATTAGTGGTGGAGAGATATAAACAATGATTAATAATAAATTTGTAACTTTTTTTATACGAATGAGTATTATTTTGATGGATGGAAATGGTTTAGATCGAGTGAACAGGACTGTGTTTTAAGTATGATTTTTGGCTACATGTAATTGTTTAAATTTGTCAGTTTACGGTTAAATGCCTATAAATACTCTCTATTTTAATTTAAAAATCTTTCTTCATGATTATCAGTATTTTGGCATATGCTTTGATTGTTTCTGCACTATTTCCATTGTTTCGAGCGATTGTTAGCGAACCAGAAGCCGCGCTTGTGGTCTCGAAATTTCTCTCCTGCCTGTTTAAGGCTGTGAGAACGCGAGCGGCCAAATTCGCTTCAAACGATGCCAACAGGACGCTGTGTCTGTCATGTGCTTTAGAATCTCTGGGAGATGTTGATGCCTTACCCGTGTACGAGTTTATGAAGATTTCTGCTGAATAAAAAAGTGAAATAAAACGCGTATTGATGGTATTGTTATTCCATCGACTACCTGATATCTCAGAACTTACCTGGCGACCTCACTTGAAACTCCAAGGACTGATTAATTAATTTCCAATGGCGAACTGTAGCAAGTCGTTTATTAGTCTTCCACAATCTCCGTTGTCGACAAGTAGTTAGCTTTTCAACAATCAGAAAAGGACCTCGCTCACCGAAATATAATCAGTTTGAAGTGCGAAATCTCCGCTATCAGATACTGTCGTAAACTACTTATTATAAATCGCCAGTATCAACAAAACTATGTCAAACAGCTTTGAATGAGGTTGTAAGATATGAACTGTCTGAAATCCATGCGACAGAATTTCGCAGTGGTGTTGTATATGTATAGTGTAATAAAAACTGATGGCAGGGTGAGGTGGGGGCAGCGCGCATGCGTCGGCTGGACAGCGGTCAGTTGGCAGCCCTGGGCAGTGGTCAGTAGTGAGGACGAGGACTCCAGGACTGGCCGCACCTGCAGGAGGACTAGAGGACTACTACCAACCACTCGTCTGCGCGTCAGATCTGGCATACTCGTACTGTGTAGTAATTCACTCCCATGACGTCTATCATCGTGTCGCAAACAAAACAGAACTGTAAGTATGCCGCGTGTATCGTAAATTTCTACCGAAAGCGTTCTGAGATCTTGACGGTGATTTTTGTTGCTAAATTCAGTACGTAATTTTGCACGAGCTTGTTCAGCACCATAATTATACCCAGCAAAGCTGTAGATTCTTATGAATTGCCTGGAAGATATGGTATCTCTGTGAGTGTTGACCGAGGCTTGTCTCCGTCGCCTGGGCTATGTTTCCGGCGACACGTGGCTGACGAATAGCTTTTTCTTTCCGCTGTAGGGAGCTCCGCTGACTCTCCTTATACTGCACATACGTAATTCCCTCCCATCGACCACGCCACTCGAGTCTGGTGTTGCTCGATAAGACGCCTCCGGCACGCGAACGCCCCACCCCCCCCCCCCCCTCCGGACCCCTTTCTCTGCCGTCTCAGAACACGGATAAAAAATATACACGCGAAATATCGCGCTCACGCAAAAGTGCGGAAGTAAATGCGACGTTCGAGATATCGATACCTGTGAACCTGGTTTACGCAGACAATAGCGTCCTGAAATTAGTCGCAGCTCACGAAGACATTGCGAGTGCTGCATACATCTTTGCATTCAATGTGAATCTAAATTGTCAAACATCTCATTTTTTTTCTATCGGCTATGCAGTCGTTTGGTCGCCATATGTACTAAATCCTACGCGTCGAAGCGGCGATATATAAAAGAAACAGACAGATAGACGCGTTGATGTATCGAACGTTCAGTTCGACCTTGACGATGCCAATCTAGTGCACAGACGTAAAGTCAATAAGCGTGACCACTCCCCCAAGCAGGTGACGACAAATCGATACGGCTTTTAATAACTTAACGACGTACGTACTGGACACATACACTGGAAGAGTGTAGACACTACGTTAGCTGGAAAGTTTTTGTTAATATTGAATACATAGCGTGAAAAGCGAATGTGATAAACATAGGTCACCATCAGGAAACCAAGTTAGAACGGGAAAAATTCTTCAGTACTTTAGCCACAGGGCAGAAGAATCCATTTGCTCAGTGAACGGTAGTCGGGCAGATTTCCTCCACATTTATTGCAATTCACTGTCTTGTCTGTGACGTCACGATGGGTGAGCCAATCGCTTTGGCGGGGAAGGTTCTCCTGCAGACATTCTATGCGGTCGACGAATTCAAAGCCGTGTGGACAAGAACTCGTCAAGAAGTTTCTGGCCGACGGAATTCACGTCCTCGGATTTTAGTCTCGACAATCTGAGCCTTAGTTGGTCTGGTCCTGTGACTACGGCATTGCTCTGCAGACTCCACAAGATACCGCAGCAAGTACCATACTGTGACGTGAGTAGCTAATACTTAAACAACAGCACTTACTCCCAGCTATCACTACTAAATCTGTGTTTCAAAACACTACAATCAGACTAAACTGCAATTTAATTGCATTTACAGTAACGTCTAAGTTCGTTAATGAATTTTTTATCTGTTCGACGATAAGTACAATTTCTCTCATAGAACTGATCCATATATTCGAGTGCAGACGAAAACGTTTAATTTAAGCTCAGTTCACTCAAGATTTCGATCGAACAGTTTACTGTAAGATTACGTGATTTAGTGTGAATCAAAATCTACAGACCTAAGTATATCTGGAGCGGACAGCACTAATCTAAGACTCTCAACAGAGAACATTTCAAATAATTCACAAGAGATGTATTATTTATCAACTTAACACTTCCGTTTCTAAAGTTGATTTAACTTTCAAAGATCGGGTGAATTATTATTTTCACGAAACGAGTGACCCAACAGTGAAATACTACGCTGCCATCTCTTTTAGAGCCTGACAAAGGTAAACACAACAACCAACACGTATCAGCGTACATCGAGTTGGGATCTTACACTACAACGTGCTCAGATAACTCAGTGACTCTGGACTAGTCCTACTGATTAATCTTTGAGAGCGAACAAATATACTGGAATACCACTCGCTTCCCAAATAAAGCAACAAGTATTTGTCAGTAGCCACCAGTTTAGTGCCAATGCTTTCATGCACGTATGTGAACCTAGTGTTTGTCTGCAAAATAGAGAACCACATGAGAGAAGAGTGACTAGTCAGACACATTAGGTTGAAGAATCATACCTCGTGATGTTAATATTCGAGGTATCAAAAGCGTTAACCAGTAGAATTGCACATAAATGTAAATTTACTTCGATTGATTAGAAGTTGCTGGAGTGAAGAACACTTTTGACAGTGTTGACCACTGCCCGATCAGTCGAAAGACCCCTTCAGTATCAAAATCGACAGTAGTAACTAGAAGAGCTGGGAGTTAGTGTGCAGGCAATTGCTCGAGTGAAAATTTTTTCTCGTGTACTGGCAACTGGAAAGTTCTTCGAAATACAACAGCAGTATCATCGTAATAACTGGATTGCCAACGAGTTAGTGAGACTGCAATTGCTCGAGTGAAGAACATTTTTGGTAGTGTTGATCACTGGTGAGGCGGCTGCAATATCATCGTGGTAACTGGGAGTGCAGTGAGTTGGTGAGGCTGCAGTTGCTCGAGTTGGTTGACCCCTGGCTGCAGTAGTGACTGGAAGCAGTGAGTTGGTGAGGCTGCAGTTGCTCGAGTTGGTTGACCCCTGGCTGCAGTAGTGACTGGAAGCAGCGAGTTGGTGAGGCTGCAGTTGCTCGAGTTGGTTGACCCCTGGCTGCAGTAGTGACTGGAAGCAGTGAGTTGGTGAGGCTGCAGTTGCTCGAGTTGGTTGACCCCTGGCTGCAGTAGTGACTAGAAGCAGTGAGTTGGTGAGGCTGCAGTTGCTCGAGTTGGTTGACCCCTGGCTGCAGTAGTGACTGGAAGCAGTGAGTTGGTGTGCAGTAGTGACTGGAAGCAGTGAGTTGGTGAGGCTGCAGTTGCTCGAGTGACTAGAAGCAGTGAGTTGGTGAGGCCGCAGTTGATCGGGTTGGTTGACCCCTGGCTGCAATAGTGACTGGAAGCAGTGAGTTGGTGAGGCTGCAGTTTCTCGAGTTGGTTGACCCCTGGCTGTAGTAGTGACTGGAAGCAGCGAGTTGGTGAGACTGCAGTTGCTCGAGTTGGTTGACCCCTGGCTGCAGTAGTGACTGGAAGCAGCGAGTTGGAGCGATGCCCGTGGTGACGGCGCCCAGGGCAGCTTCCAGCGGACGCAGCTCCGGCGTCGCGTACGCCTCCCCGAGCAGCGCGTCCAACTCGACGACGGTGATCGTGAACGACCTGCGCGACGAGGACGCCGTCACCTCGGCCAGCTTCACGCTGCTGCGCGACTTCGAGCCGCTGCCTCCGGAGCACCAGGAGCTGAACGTGAGGGCGCTGCAGCGCAGACTAATGGAGCTCAAGGCCCAGAAGGAGGACCCCGTGCAGGTGGTCGGCACGCGCATCTTCACCCGTCGTCCGCCACCCAACAACAACAACAACAACAATAAGCCGGCCAACGGCAAGGCGCTCAGCAAGTCCTTCAACAACCTGGCCACCAACAACAACAACAACGCCAAGTGCGGCTACCACCGCAACTGCTACACCAGCGGCGGTGGCAGCAACGGGGACCTTGCGGTGTACCAGTACGTCGCCTCCGTGCAGAAGAACACCAACTACCGCAACAACCTCAACAGCCAGCAGCGCAAGAAGCGGTCTCCGGAGGACACGCCCAAGGAGCGCCCCATGTTCGTGACGACGGTGAAGACGGGCAGGTTCCTGGAGCCGCCTCCTCAGCTGGCGGCCCTGCTCGGGCTCTCGCCGCAGCGGAGGCGGCAGCAGCAGCAGGTGGTGCTGTACTCGTACTCGAGCCAGCCCAGAGTGGTGGCCGGGGGCGGGCACAGGGCCAGGTGCCAGGCGGCAGCCGCGGCGGAGGCGGCCTCCAAGAACAAACAGCCCCCCCAGCAAGTGAGTACTGCCTTCAGCCAACAGTATGCATTAGAGCTGTGAATTAGGTAAGTGACTCCTCAAGCACTGCAAGTAAGCCTTGCTAACAACAGAACAAAGCATTATCTCGCTGCTGCTTTGGGAAGCGTGATCTTGGATGGTCCCACAGGGTAATCCAGTAGAACAGTCGCTTGAGGTGTCGGGACTTACCAGGCGTGCCGGGTCCCAGCATCCGACACAAACCCCAGGAAGACCACACGGCATTTACCCTTAAAGCTGTTTTGAACTACCCGATCCCATGATGTAGGTAGAGGGCATTATCAATGACAAAACATTCGCGCAAGTGATCCCGATGGTGATCCTTCAAACGTTTCGAGGAAACCTGTGGGAACAAGAGAGCTAACGGGAGGGGGACCCACACCCCCTCTTTGCGCTGGCTGATTAATGTAACATGGTTTTGTTAGGTAGCGGAGTACGGAGGGTTGATGAATGCAACGCTGCATGAAACGCGTGTTGAGGTAATGTTACTTTTTTTTTATTTACCCTTCATTATACAGCCTAATATCTTAGTGACTAAATTAGGCCTTACGTATTAATTTTTACATTGTTGATTTACATAGTGTTTGTACAAAATATTTACATGCAAGGAATTTGGCATACAGTTCCGTTACACTTTGACTTACTGTCTAATTAATTGTATAATATTACATTTGGTCTTGCAGTTACAGCTGCTATTGCAAATTTTAATGTTATATTGAATCACAAATATCGCTTATTGTTGTTATAGTGCTACTGGTTTTTATTGAAATATTCCAGTTATTCTTAGAGTATCCCATTATTCAGTTAGTTATAGTTAATCCAGTTTGTACATATCGTTTTGTAATCTATCATTTAGTTATACCGGATTACTGGGTAATAACAATTGCTTTTAAGTAACATTCACTTAATTATATGTACTCAGCCACTACAGTCCTGAGTCAGTTCAAATTTGCAGCATCCTGGCTTACCATTAATATGGAAATTAACTCCCAAATATTGTTATGATTCATCGTGTATCTGTGCAAAAGTCAATGATCATTCCCTCTACATTACAAACAAGACTGTTTTGGCCGTGGTAGAAGCGCTATGTTTGCTGTAAGTGGTATGCTGACGTTTGCTCATTCTGCCACGCCATCGTTCTGACTCAGGCCTGTAGTAGGCTTGGTTCCGTTTTAACAATGGTAGGATTACTTAATTTAATTGTTATACATTTGATTTTTTTTCTTCAATAATCACCTCTGGTATTATAATCTACTTTTCCCCTATAAGGCCTTATCCGTTTCTATGTTACAAATTTTTTTTTATGTACTACGTGTATTCTAATCTACCTTGAAACCTATACTACTCTATCAACACTAATCTACCCACCACTATCATCCCGGGATAGTCTGCCACATCGGGACAAAACTTCCGGCTCCCGGAAGTTTCTGAAGAATACTGTTTACTCTTGTTCGTGAATAATTTTCTATGCCTGTATGTTTGGCCGTGCGACTTCCCTAGGCCGGTCCCTAATGTTACTACTCGCTCTGCGATATCCTCAAAGAAATGCACCAGAAGTAACGATAAACATCATCATCAGCCAATTCAGTAATCAAATGATGTGGCCAGGTAGAGTCCTGGAGAAATGTCTTGAGTGATTCTCTGTGAGCTACCCCACCGCTGTGTAGAGATCTTTCTGACGATCTCTTGAACTCCTCTCAAACACCGTTAAGTTTGTCATTCGGTGGTACATGAGTTGAAATCCCCATCCCGCCAGACAGGTTTGGGATTGTGATTGCTTACACGCGATTCACCCGGTTTTACGTCGGCACGGGTATTAAAGTCATTGGAGGTACGTGGGTTATCAACCATCCTGTGTTCCGCATCTCCTAAACACTCTTGTTTGCTGGCCTTCCTTCGCAACGTTTGATGAGTCACCGTTAGTGTCACTTGTGCAAATCTAATGCTACCTATAATGCCCGTAGTACACGTAATGGGATTGGCTAGTCTACCAGAAGCTTTAAGGTAAATACCGTGCTTGGAAGAGATGGAGGCAGACCAGAACTTAACTGGCCACGAGGGCTAGTGCTGAAAAGAAGATGACGATGATGATTTTTACATCTGATTGACCTTCTGCAGCCAGCCATGGTTATTTTTTTAATTATCTTTCTCAGTATTAGTGAGTTGTATACAGGTAGCCGTACTGACAAGAATTTAGTTGTTTTACAGCAACTTATACCATTGTAACGTGTTGTTAGGGCGCTAGGGACCAGGACGTCGACGCGCCCTGAGGAGTGAGTCCCGTGACCTTGAGGAGGTGTCGGTATCGACCTGCTGCGTGGCGGTCGCCGGATCGACTCCGTCCAGCGAGTCAA